>ARYC01018714.1:0-21031 GCA_000711775.1 Oxytricha trifallax
CCCCTCTCGCACCCAGGATACGCTGTTCCTAAGTGTAAGATTTCCAGCATAACTTTGCAAAGATCGATTTCGAGTTTGGACTCTCGAGAGCGGGTGGATAACTTCCAGGTGCTGTTCCTGTTCTGGAGCTTAGGCTGGTCTAGTCTTGCTTACTGGCGATTGTTGAGGAGAGTGCCTGAGGTGTAAGAGAGCTTCGTTGGTTTAGGATTGGAGGGGAAGTTGATGCCCAGCACGACCGATGTCCACTTCACTGCAGTCTTCTCCTATGGCTTCAGCGCACTCTGCTTGATCTCTTCGTACTCCTTTGAAAGCAGAGAAACCCATAGTTAAGTATCGATTGCGATGAGAAACTGTGAAGAGAGGGACTCTTAGCTGACTATTCGTCAAAACTTATAGAGTTTGACAGCGATTCCATGTACGAAGGGGTTTCGGGGTTTTAAAATAAATTAAAATTGGAATAAAATTGCTATTAGACAATATAGAAGTTATCAGCGAACAGGCGTGAGCGCTGTTGATAGAGGTATAGTGTATGAAAGTTTAGATATATAACATGCAAAATTTTAATTTCACTCTCACGAACTGATTCGAAATCACTCCAGCTCATAGATCCACTCCTCCTTGTTCCCCTTCACGATCAAGTAAGCGATTGCACTCTCGAAGCAATGAGGCTTCATCACGGTTCCCATGTTGAGGGCCTTCCTCAATCTCGCCATTCTAAGCTGCAGGTGTGGTGGAAGCAAGTTCTAGGTTTGAGTCTTGCACTTGGCAGCTTTCATGGAAACTTGACTCCTTAGGTACTGTATAGTCCCTTTGAGGACTTTAGTTGCTGGGTGAAGCAGGTGGCATATCAAGTTTTCATACCTCTTGGCGATCGCTAGCAGTTCTTCGCCCTTGCTGGCCTTGACATGATGCGCTCTAAGGGACTTGTTCTCATTCAACCACTGCTTGAGGTACGTGATGAGGCACTGATGATGTAATGATGTTGGCTTGTAAGGGAAGCTCATAAAATGGTTTACCAACCTCTGGAACACCATTGCCATGTACCAGCCTTGCTCAAACAAGTTCTTTGCATTCGAAATCTGCTTTGACGAAGGCTAGTAAGGAAGCTAGCCCTTGCGGGGTCTTCCTTGAAGGTTCCAGGCTTCCAGCTAATGTGAGTTTTGACGTGGATGAAGCGGAACTTTGAGCAGCCAAGGTAATCGAAGATATCGGTGTCAATTCGCTCATTTGTTTTAGAGACTTCAAGCGCCTCTGCACAGTGGGGATTGCTCTCGTCAAGGTATGCTGTGAAAGCATTGTTGACACTCCTTACCAGCTAGCTATTGAGGTATGACTCGAAGATGGAGCGCTTGGTCTCTTGAAGCAAGCCAAGGACTTTGGAGTTTACAAACTCTATCGAATGTATGACTAGGTTATGATATCTTACTTTAGGACTGCTCTTTGATTCTGCTATTTAATAAGTAAAGCATGACCTGCTTGTAAACCAAGGATTTCAGCTGGTAAATTTGCTCTGGGTACAGTTTCACGTCGAGCGTCAAGCATTCGAAGTACACCCCTTGAAGGATCTCGCCTCTTGCGAGAAGTTGGTGCTGTTTGGCTACCTATACTAGTCAAATTCAGATCAAATTACCTGCTTTGCTGGAATGGGGACATCTTGCAATGGTTTGAGAGTGCTAAGGATCTTCCAGTGAGGCTTCACCTTCAGTTGCAGCTGCTTGAAATCCCATGCCTTCTCTGGGAAGTTGAATACATCTCTCTTATCAACCTCTTGAATCGATTGCACAATCTTAGGGGACTTCACTTTATGAGCTTTCTTGTCTCTTGGTGTCGGAGCCTCCTATATTGGCTGCACATCTAGATCTTGGTAGCGCTCTTGAACGAATGCTTGCTCGAGCTTCTAGTCTTCTATACTCAAGATTGACAGTATGCTAAGCTGCAATGTGCTTCTTGAGGGTTCTCTTGAGAAAGCTTTTACCACATATCTCGCACTCTGCCTGCTGGAACTAACTGGCAGCATTGGTATACCTAGTATTGAAAATGAGAAGATGTACTCTTACTTTTGCGATACCGCCCTCTGCGCTTGTCCTTTCTGCTTGCTTTGGAGGTATGGAATCATCTCACAATTCAACTTAAAATTATAGGTTTAGAGTATAGACTAGCATTACTATCTTTGCACCAAGCGCTCTCAAGAGTACCTATAGCCAGTCCTGTCAACAGCAATGAAAAGTATCGAAATTTAGGCTAAGGGAACTCCTTAGGTATGGTAGATCTGTATTGGTTTTGTTGTACTTTACCTGCTTATATAGGAGGCATGACTGGCAGTGGCGTTGCAGGTGTGGAAGCATTCATGGATTCCATAGTGATGGTGGCGAGTGATTGAGCGCTTCACTCTTATAGAAGCATAATTAGTTTAGTTTAAGTTGATTGAATTTAAAATTATAAATTTAACTATATACACTTATTATAAATCACTCTTTTCATCAATCCTCCTACCCTAGCACCCCCTATCATGCCAACCAAGCATATGCTAACGTTAACAAGCATATTCGAATGCCTGGAATCAAAAGCATCAATCATACAGCGGGTATAGAGGTTTTGGAGAAGTTATCTTGAGCAAGTGAAAACCCAACACTCGAACTTTCAGATCGGTAGGTCGGCCACACAAATTTCTGATCTGGCCTCAAGACCCAACGACCCCTCCTCATTTCCCTCGGATGCACCTTGGAGTCCAACTCGACCTCTCAGATCACTCCCAAACCTATTTCTAAAAATCAGGAAGATGGTTAGCAACATTACTGATACCATTTGACTAAGAGGAAGTGGTCGGAACCGCGGATTTAGAGGGGTGGTTATTATAATAATATCGGCTAGAACCAAAACTACTAGTACTATCTTAACGGAAAAATGAGTATGACTTATGTGATTTTGCTAAATCGGTTTTCAAGACTCCTCCTCTCCCCACCACCCCAAATCAAATGTCGCTAATACTCATGATAACACCAAGATAGGAGGAGAGCACCCGATTGGTGGTAGAAGTCGAGATAACCTACCTCGAAATGTCGGGGGCGTCCAAACCGACCTTTTTGACCTAGAAATCGCCTTAAAACAGCCTCCTCGGGCCTTGGCGACACCCTAGCTCGAGCCCAGGTGATCACACGTGCCACTAATTCAATGAACATCAATTGACTATACATATAACATCAATAACAACCGATTCGAGCAGATCTGAAGCAATAGGGGGTGAGCTAGGCTTCAAATACCTGCTAGAGAGGGTCCCTTTTGGCCTTAGGAAGGGTGAAGTGGAACTTTTCCAAGACCCTCTTTGAGACATTAGCTCTGACTTCGTGAACCTTTGGTAGGATAACGAGGTATTGCTGCTAATGACTCGAAAACCTCAACCAGACATGCAAGAAGTGATAGGGGACTCATCGAGACCATCCGACCTTCCCGAAATACGCGTCCCTCCACGATTTCAAGGCCAAAATGAGCAAAATTAGCAAAATGAGCTTGAATTGTGAAGATAACTACTCAAACATGCCTTGTTAAGCTCCAACGCTCGCAAGCAACCTTTCCCCAGTGCAATAAACACCAAAGATTGGATGCCCTGGCCAGAGGACCGCTCGACAGCGAAGGTGGGCTTTCAAGGTAGGTCGTAGCCAGTCTATACCAAACACCATGATCCCGAGAGACGTAAATTTACACAAATAGAAAGCAAATAACTATTCACTGTGAGCAAGGTTTGTAAACCCCAACTTAACACTGAGTCTAGGCAGCGAAGGAACGAACACTAAACTAACTCAAACAAGTCAAGCCAAGTATCAACAACACGCCAGAGGAGCAAGCACGCATAGAGGACAAGCACGCATAGAGGGCAAGCAGCATAGAGAAGCAAGCACGCATAGAGGACGCCTATAGTAGGTTAAGGAGGTGAATAGCACTTACCAGTTACCAGCAAACACCAACAAGTTTAGTCTAGTTTCGCTGAGCTTAGACCAGTCCTTTAGTCTTTAGGTAAGAACTTAAGCAGTAAGCCACAATCAGCAACAGTCCTGCAGAGCCCCGGCGAGAGTACAGCTTGAGAGGTCTTACGTCACTTCAGCCATCAGGGTGTGAACCCCACCACCACTGAGGGACTACTTACTGTAGCTTAGGAGTACTGTGCTTAAAAATCAAAGTCAAAGATTTTCAAAGTAAAAGTAAGCTTAAATTTTCTAAAATGAACGGCAACTTGAAATTCATAACTATAGCTAAATTTAAAACTTTTATGATGTTATTCGCGAATACCACAAAATCCTTGAACTTACTATAATTGGCTAAAAATAATAATTAAATTAATTCGATAAATTTGTTTTTTGTAAATATTTATTTTTATTACTTAAATTAAATTATTTATAATTATTTATTAGTTTTATAGGTTTTAGGTCAGGTATAGAGAGATGCTGGGTGGAACTCCCAGCAACACTATAGGCACAGCAGTAAGAGAGGCTGGGGTGAAACTCCCTGCGTTATAGGTATAACTAAGAGAGGCTGGGGTGAAACTCCCTGCAAACTATAGGCAAACTTAGAGAGGTCAAGTGGGTGAAAGCCCCACTTTACCACTTAAAGAAAACTGAAGTTGTTGAAGAATCTCTCGAAAATGTTGAAATCAGCCCATTCAAGCTTTCTTGAGTTAATTTGGTTGAACAAGTTCATGATTACGAAAGTGTGGAAGATCATGGTGTATTGCTCTAATTTGTAAATTCTTAAGTGTTAGTGTTAGTTCCTTATTGGTTTGATTCATTTATCATTTTATTCTCAGCTTATATCTGGGCAGATGATTAGCTGCAATTCTTGATAACTACTGATTGTTTCAAGTATAAACCCCAAAACTTTGATTTATTTGTGATTTTGATTCTTATTTTAAAATTTGAGATTTTAATTTAGATTTTATTTCTGATTTTTAGAATTAGAGGGAGTAAAAGTTTTGGGGTTTCCATCAAACAAGAATTGATCACTATTGTTATTTAAAAATCCTTCAAATCTAGCCATTTTATCTTTGATTGGTATTAATGAAATCTTATTAAGTGTAAATTTAGCTCCCATAGATTCTAAACTTAACAGTATCTCCTTCGAAATGTTCAATACTTCCTTAGAAATTTAGTCCATTTACTCTGTGAATAAATGAGAGTTTGCTTTGTTTATTCTTCTTTCTTTTATTTAAAATTACACTATAGTGTATCAAAATTGTGAATGCTGTCATCAGCAAGGTATAAACCCCAAAACCTATGGATAAATTCAGTTAAAATCAAGTAGAGGGTTTTAGGGGTTTTGATTGATTTCTACTTACTCTTTACTCTCGCAAATTTAGCTGTAAGGCTAGTGTAGTTCGGGAAGCACTGTAATTCACTTGCAGCACCCACTCAATGCCAGCTTCCAATCTTGATTTCCTTGCATACGACACACTCTTTCAGAGAATTTTGTGTTTCTTTACTTGCTTCATAACCCTCTCAATTACAAAGAAACTATCAATATAGTGAAGCAAAATGCGCAGTTGCTTGCGAAGTTTGCGATCGCACAAGAGAATAGCTGAAATGATCATAAGAATTAAGGAATGAAGCTTACCAAGCTTGTAGAACGCTGATGTTTAGTAAAATATCATAGTATGCACGCAGCTCACTCCCTCTGCAGCACTGATTAGTAAGTAATGCAGCTATTAAAACTATAGAGTGTAAAAGAATAAAGGGATGTGTTTACATGCAAAGTGTAGAGAGCTCATCATCATAGAGTTCGACGCCAAAGTCAGTAGTAGTTGCAAATATTGAAAACTTACAGATAATCAAAAACAAAGTCATCTCTGCAGGCTTTGTCACGGTGCTGGTTGGAAGCATTAACACTTCGCAACCTACGTACAACAAACATCAGTAGTGAGGCAGCTTCACTGTAGAGCTTAAAGTGATAGGATCGTGGTAGTTTTGATCATTAGTTTTTCATATTTAATTATAATTTAATAAGTTTATAGTTTAGTTATAGTGTCTAATTATAGGCTTAATAGTGAATTGCTTATATCAAGTCAACACAGGTATGTCTTAAGAAGAATGAAGCTTGCATGATGCTGGGGTTTGGCACCACACATCACTGGCTGCGCCAGGGAGTGGGAGCTGGGGCGTCCTTCAAATTTACTTGTTTTATATCTACAGCTCTGTCTACTCTCAACTGCTACTGGGAATCGCTGTTTATTAATATTGACTGATAGTTATAATTAAGAATTTAATGAAACATCCAAATTCGATTAGTGTAGTATGAAATTAAAATACGTTATTAAGTTTTAATACGAAACTTGCAACTTCTCGATTGCGCAAAAGTTGAAAGCTGTCAGCGCCGGAGTGGAGTGGCTCGATCTTCATCACTACTGCTCACTACAGATGTTTCTTCATATCAGACTGTGCGTCTCATGCTGGTTCACTCATCTATCATACTGGATTCTCATGATTCGTACTGATAACTCATTTAGGATTTTCTCGAATTTTTGAAATAGATTTTGAAAAAATCAATTTCTCGAGAAAATCCTAGATGAGTTATCAGTACGAATCATGAGAATCCAGTATGATAGATGAGTGAACCAGCATGAGACACACAGTCTGATATGAAGAAACATCTGCAGTGAGCAGTAGTGATGAAGATCGAGCCACTCCACTCCGGCGCTGCCAGCTCTCAACTTTTGCGCAATCGAGAAGTTGCAAGTTTCGTATTAAACTTAATAACGTATTTTAATTTCATACTACACTAATCGAATTTGGATGTTTCAGTTTAATTCTTAATTACAACTATCAGTCAATATTAATAAACAGCGATTCCCAGTACCAGTTGAGAGTAGACAGAGCTGTAGATATAAAACAAGTAAATTTGAAGGACGCCCCCCCGCTCCCACTCCCTGGCGCAGCCAGGGATGTGTGGTGCCAAACCCCAGCATCATGCAAGCTTCATTCTTCTTAAGAGCATACCTGTGTTGACTTGATATAAGCAATTCACTATTAAGCCTATAATCAGACACTATAACTAATTTATAAACTTATTAATTTATAATTAAATATGAAAAACTAATGATCACAACTACCACGATCTTATCACTTTAAGCTCTACAGTGAAGCTGCCTCACTACTGATGTTTGTTGTACGTAGGTTGCGAAGTGCTAATGCTTCCAACCAGCACCGTGACAAAGCAAGCCTGCAGAGATGACTTTGTTTTTGATTATCTGTAAGTTTTCAATATTTGCAACTACTACTGACTTTGGCGTCGAACTCTATGATGATGAGCTCTCTACACTTTTGCATGTAAGCACATCCCTTGATTCTTTTACACTCTATAGTTTTAATGGCTGCATTACTTACTAATCAGTGCTGCAGAGGGAGTGAGCTGCGTGCATACTATGATATTTTACAACACATCAGCGTTCTACAAGCTTGGTAAGCTTCATTCCTTAATTCTCATGATCATTTCAGCTATTCTCTTGTGCGATCGCAAACTTCGCAAGCAACTGCGCATTTTGCTTCACTATATTGATAGTTTCTTTGTAATTGAGAGGGTTATGAAGCAAGTAAAGAAACACAAAATTCTCAGAAAGAGTGTTTCGTATGCAAGGAAGTCAAGATTGGAAGCTGGCATTGAGTGGGTGCTGCAAGTGAATTACAGTGCTTCCCGAACTACACTAGCCTTACAGCTAAATTTGCGAGAGTAAAGAGTAAGTAGAAATCAATCAAAACCCCTAAAACCCTCTACTTGATTTTAACTGAATTTATCCATAGGTTTTGGGGTTTATACCTTGCTGATGACAGCATTCACAATTTTGATACACTATAGTGTAATTTTAAATAAAAGAAAGAAGAATAAACAAAGCAAACTCTCATTTATTCACAGAGTAAATGGACTAAATTTCTAAGGAAGTATTGAACATTTCGAAGGAGATACTGTTAAGTTTAGAATCTATGGGAGCTAAATTTACACTTAATAAGATTTCATTAATACCAATCAAAGATAAAATGGCTAGATTTGAAGGATTTTTAAATAACAATAGTGATCAATTCTTGTTTGATGGAAACCCCAAAACTTTTACTCCCTCTAATTCTAAAAATCAGAAATAAAATCTAAATTAAAATCTCAAGTTTTAAATAAGAATTAAAATCACAAATAAATCAAAGTTTTGGGGTTTATACTTGAAACAATCAGTAGTTATCAAGAATTGCAGCTAATCATCTGCCCAGACATAAGCTGAGAATAAAATGATAAATGAATCAAACCAATAAGGAACTAACACTAACACTTAAGAATTTACAAATTAGAGCAATACACCATGATCTTCCACACTTTCGTAATCATGAACTTGTTCAACCAAATTAACTCAAGAAAGCTTGAATGGGCTGATTTCAACATTTTCGAGAGATTCTTCAACAACTTCAGTTTTCTTTAAGTGGTAAAGTGGGGCTTTCACCCACTTGACCTCTCTAAGTTTGCCTATAGTTTGCAGGGAGTTTCACCCCAGCCTCTCTTAGTTATACCTATAACGCAGGGAGTTTCACCCCAGCCTCTTCTGGCTTGTCCTATAGTGTTGCTGGGAGTTGCACCCAGCATCTCTCTCAACATGACCTAAAACCTATAAATAACAATAATAATTATAATAAATCAAAAATAATTAATTTAAATAAATAAAATAAATATTAAAAATCACCAATTTATAGAATTTATATAAATGTTATTTATATGTAATTCAAGGATTTTGGTTGTATTCACGAATAACATCATTAGAAATTTAAATATAGCTATGATTCTTAATTTCTTGTTGCTGTTCATTTAAGAAAATTAAAGTATAACTTTACTTTGGAAATCTTTGACTTTGATTTTTAGACACAGTAATCCTAAGCTACTGTAAGTAGTCCCCCAGTGGTGTTGGGGTTCACACCCTGATGGCTGAAGTGACGTAAGACCTCTCAAGCTGTACTCTCGCCGGGGCTCTGCAGGACTGTTGCTGATTGTGGCTTACTGCTTAAGTTCTTACATAAAGACTAAAGAGCTGGTCTAAGCTCAGCGAAACTAGACTAAACTTGTTGGTGTTTGCTGGTAACGGTAAGTGCTATTCACCTCCTTAACCTACTATAGGCGTCCTCTATGCGTGCTTGCTCCTCTATGCCGTGCTTGGCTCTCTAATGCGTGCTTGCTCCTCTATGCGTGCTTGCTCCTCTGGCGTGTTGTTGATACTTGGCTTGACCTGTTTGAGTTAGTTTAGTGTTCATTCCTTCGCTGCCTAGGCTCAGTGTTAAGTTGGGGTTTACAAACCTTGCTCACAGTGAATAGTTATTTGCTTTCTATTTGTCTAAATTAACGTCTATCGGGATCATGGTGTTTGGTATAGGCTGGCTACGACCTACCTTTGGCAGCCCACCTTCGCTGCCGAGCGGTCCTCTGGCCAGGGCATCCAATCTTTGGTGTTTATTGCACTGGGGAAAGGTTGCTTGCGAGCGTTGGAGCCTTAACAAAGCATGTTTGAGTAGTTATCTTCACAATTCCAGCTCATTTTGCTAATTTTGGCCTTGAAATCGCGGAGGGACGCGTATTTCGGGAAGGTCTGATGGTCTTGATGCGTCCCCTATCACCTCTTGCATGTCTGGTTGATGTTTTCGAGTCATTAACAGGCAATACCTCGTTATCCTACCAAAAGTTCACGAAGTCAGGAGCATAGGTAGCGAAGCTAATGTATCAAAGAGGGTCTTGGAAAAGTTCCACTTCACCCTTCCTAAGGCCAAAAGGGACTATCTCTAGCAGGTATTTGAAGCCTAGCTCACCCCCTATTGCTTCAGGTCTACTCGAATCGGTTGTTATTGATGTTATATGTATAGTCAATTGATGTTCGTTGAATTAGTAGCACGTGTGATCACTTGGGCTCGAGCTAGGGTGTCGCCAAGGCCCGAGGAGGCTGTATTAAGGCGATTTCTAGGTCAAAAAGGTCGGTTTGGACGCCCCCGACATTTCGAGGTAGGTTATCTCGACTTCTACCACCAATCGGGTGCTCTCCTCCTATCTTGGTGTTATCATGAGTATTAGCGACATTTGATTTGGGGTGGTGGGGAGAGGAGGAGTCTTGAAAACCGATTTAGCAAAATCACATAAGTCATACTCATTTTTCCGTTAGAGATAGTACTAGTAGTTTTGGTTCTAGCCGATATTATTATAATAACACCCCTCTAAATCCGCGGTTCGGACCACTTCTTCTTAGTCAAATGGTATCAGTAATGTTGCTAACCATCTTCCTGATTTTTAGAAATAGGTTTGGGAGTGATCTGAGAGGTCGAGTTGAACTCCAAGGTGCATCCGAGGGAAATGAGGAGGGGCCGTTGGGTCTTGAGGCCAGATCAGAAATTTGTGTGGCCGACCTACCGATCTGAAAGTTCGAGTGTTGGATTCACTTGCTCAAGATAACTTCTCAAAAACCTCTATACCCGCTGTATGATTGATGCTTTTGATTCCAGGCATTCGACTATGCTTGTTAACGTTAGCATATGCTTGGTTGGAATGATAGGAGGTGCGAGGGTTGGTGGATTGATGAAAAAGAGTGATTTATAATAATTACATATAGATAAATTTATAATTTTAAATTCAATCAACTTAAACTAAACAAATTATGCTTCTATAAGAGTGAAGCGCTCAATCACTCGCCACCATCACTATGGGATCAATGAATGCTTCCACACCTGCAACGCCACTGCCAGTCATGCCTCCTATATAAGCAGGTAAAGTACAACTAAAACCAATACAGACCCTACCATACCTAAAGAGTTCCCTTAGCTAAATTTCAATACTTTTCATTGCTGTTGACAGGACTGATTATAGGTACTCTTGAGAGCGCTTGGTGCAAAGATAGTATTGCTAGTCTATACTCTAAAGCTATAATTTTAAGTTGAATTGTGAGATGATTCCATACCTCCAAAGCAAGCAGAAGGGACAAGCGCAGAGGGCGGTATCGCAAAAGTAAGAGTAAATCTTCTCATTTTCAATACTAGGTATACCAATGCTGCAGTTAGTTCCAGCAGGGAGAGTGCGAGATATGTGGTAAAAGCTTTCTCAAGAGGACCCTCAAGAAGCACATTGCAGCTTAGCATACTGTCAATCTTGAGTTAGAATACTAGAAGCTCGAGCAAGCATTCCCTCTTTCAGGTGACGGTTAAAATTTTTCTTGCAGCTTTTCTAACTTTAACTGATTGAAACTATTGAATTCGTGCTTGGTACTTTTATCACAATTCTATCTAGATTTAGAGATAATTCTGTTTAGAATTTTTGGGTGCCTTTAAGTTCTTCCTGAACTAGCTTTTGTGGAAGAAAATGAATCAAAAAGCATTTATAGAACAATGTTCTGAACTCTGTTAGACATAGGCTAATTCCAAATGAATTTTGACAATCTACGTTGAAACAGCTGAAAACATTGAAGATGAAGAAGACTCTAGTCACCTCCAATAAAAATTTTAACTGTCATCTGAAAGAGGATTCGTTCAAGAGCGCTACCAAGATCTAGATGTGCAGCCAATATAGGAGGCTCCGACACCAAGAGACAAGAAAGCTCATAAAGTGAAGTCCCCTAAGATTGTGCAATCGATTCAAGAGGTTGATAAGAGAGATGTATTCAACTTCCCAGAGAAGGCATGGGATTTCAAGCAGCTGCAACTGAAGGTGAAGCCTCACTGGAAGATCCTTAGCACTCTCAAACCATTGCAAGATGTCCCCATTCCAGCAAAGCAGGTAATTTGATCTGAATTTGACTAGTATAGGTAGCCAAACAGCACCAACTTCTCGCAAGAGGCGAGATCCTTCAAGGGGTGTACTTCGAATGCTTGACGCTCGACGTGAAACTGTACCCAGAGCAAATTTACCAGCTGAAATCCTTGGTTTACAAGCAGGTCATGCTTTACTTATTAAATAGCAGAATCAAAGAGCAGTCCTAAAGTAAGATATCATAACCTAGTCATACATTCGATAGAGTTTGTAAACCCAAAGTCCTTGGCTTGCTGCAAGAGACCAAGCGCTACATCTTCGAGTCATACCTCAACAGCTAGCTGGTAAGGAGTGTCAACAATGCATTCACAGCATACCTTGACGAGAGCAATCCCCACTGTGCAGAGGCGCTTGAAGTCTTGAAAACGAATGAGCGAATTGACACCGATATCTTCGATTACCTTGGCTGCTCGAAGTTCAGCTTCATCCACTTAAAAACTCACATTAGCTGGAAGCCTGGAACCTTCAAGGAGAGACCCCGCAAGGGCTAGCTTCCTTACTAGCCTTCGTCAAAGCAGATTTCGAATGCAAAGAACTTGTTTGAGCAAGGCTGGTACATGGCAATGGTGTTCCAGAGGTTGGTAAACCATTTTATGAGCTTACCTTACAAGTCAACATCATTACAGCATCAGTGCCTCATCACGTACCTCAAGCAGTGGTTGAATGAGAACAAGTCCCTTAGAGCGCATCACGTCAAGACCAGCAAGGGCGAAGAACTGCTAGCGATCGCCAAGAGGTATGAAAACTTGATATGCCACCTGCTTCACCCAGCAACTAAAGTCCACAAAGGGACTATACAGTACCTAAAGAGTCAAGCTTCCAAGAAAGCTGCCAAGTGCAAGACTCAGACCTAGAACTTGCTTCCACCACACCTGCAGCTTAGAATGGCGAGATTAAAAAAGGCCCTCAACATGGGAACCGTGATGAAGCCTCATTGCTTCGAGAGTGCAATCGCTTACTTGATCGTGAAGGGGAACAAGGAGGAGTGGATCTATGAGCTGGAGTGATTTCGAATCAGTTCGTGAGAGTGAAATTAAATTTTGCATGTTAAATATCTAATCTTTCATACACTATACCTCTATCAACAGCGCTCACGCCTGTTCGCTGACAACTTCTATATTGTCTAATAGCAATTTTATTTCAATTTTAATTTATTTCAAAACCCCGAAACCCCTTCGTACATGGAATCGCTGTCGAACTCTATAGGTTTTAACGAAGAGTCAGCTAAGAGTACCTCTCATCACAGTTTCTCATCGCAATCGATACTTAACTTTGGGTTTCTCTGCAATCAAAGGAGTACGAAGAGATCAAGCAGAGTGAGCTGAAGCCATAGGAGAAGACTGCAGTGAAGTGAACATCGGTCGTGCTGGGCATCAACTTCCCCTCCAATCCCAAACCAACGAAGCTCTCTTACACCTCAGGCACTCTCCTCAACAATCGCTAGTAAGCAAGACTAGACCAGCCTAAGCTCAAGAACAGGAACAGCACCTGGAAGTTTTCCACCCGCTCTCCAGAGACCAAACTCGAAATCAATCTTTGCAAAGTTAAGCTGGAAATCTTACACTCAGGAACAGCGTATCCTGGGTGCGAGAGGGGAAAGCATTGCTGCCACTCCTGTGAAAAGTCGTCGTAATCAGAGACACACTCAGCTATCACCAATCCTGGAAGACCCGGAGGGTGCTCAGCACGCATCGCTGCAGAAGCGCTTCGACGCCATCAGAATTTGCAGCTCCTCCAAGAAGGCTCGCAGCTAGCCAGAAACCCCTCTCAAATCGTCGTCGGCGCCCGCTCCATTGCTTCAGAACCTGGCCAGCCTCAGGTTGCAATCCACCTAACGCAAGGCAAGCGAGGTGATCAGTGTGTTGGGCAACAAAGATAGGATGGCAATCACTCCCAAACGCTTAAAGCTATCGAGTAGGGATAAGAGCAGCAGCTACAATGCAAATAATCGTTAGGAAAGTAAGCAATTTCTCTGATTTAAACCAAACTTTCAGATGTTTTAGAGTCAAGCAAAGCTAGTAAGATGGTCATGCAAGCAGGTATAGCGAATATTGGTAGTGGTTGCATCGAATCGTTATAGTAGTACACACCAATCGCAACGGTGCGCGAACAAGCCAACCAACGCCTAGGCAAGTATGGGGTATTGGCAAGGAATCTCTCAATCGCGAAGGAGGCGACCAAGCGGCAGCAGTTCTCCATGAGTTTCGTGGCGGCCATCACCAATGACAGGTTGATCTCGAGTCAGGTCATCGAGGGCGCGTTCGACGCCATGCTGTTCGAGAACTTCCTCTATCACACCCTGCGCCAGCTGCGCACTGACAAGGACCTCGCGTCGAAGAGGATCATGCTGCTCATGGACAACGCAGTCATTCACAAGTATTCGAAGGTGCTGGCTACAGCCAGGAAGTTCAAGGTGACAGTGCTATTCAACACCGAGTACTCGCCCTGGCTCAACCCAATCGAGCAGTTGTTCTCCTACATCAAGAGGCGTCTTCGATAGGAGCAGGCTGACAGCAAGTAAGCATCGTATACTTAACACTCTATAGGATCCACCTCGTGAAGCGCCTCTCGGAGATTCTGAAAGCCATGGCCAAGACTGGCGTGAACAAGCTCTGGGCCTTCAGCGTCAAGAAGTGGTGCAGCACCATCAAGCATGGCTTAGTTTGATGCAAATGTTGGCAACAATCGAGAACCTACCAAGAGTGACAAGAGTAAGCAAGAATAGTGACGACGAGCGTGTTATTGATTAGATTAGTGATTAAACCTAATTATTACATATTGCACTTTTAAGTTTAAGTTTAAATCAATCAAACCTTCCAAACCATCACATCCTCCCTCGCTTGCGCGCATTTGAGACACCAACTTCGTGGCTACAGCCAATCATGACCGTTTCGTGCCCTCATATAGATGTCATAACCTTAACGAGCCTGAATCACGAAGTTTTGCACCCAATAGCATTGTATGGTTGAATCAACACTCTCTAGCACCACTCTCACCACCATTATTCACTATCGTCGCAGTATTCCACCTAAAACTACCAGCATTCGCACCAACTGTTTGAGAGTACCAAGCTTCAAATCACCACTACACACTCAAATGTTGATAAAATTCGTAGAAATCGTTTAAAAGCTACAAAAGTAGTTGAATCGTTCAAATGTTAGCTCTTTAACACTGGTATCAACATTTTCGTTCTTGCTCATTCGAACAGCTGAGGACTTATGACCAAATTTTTAAATATCTAATCTTAATTTCATTATTTAATTTCCCTATGTTTCGTATTTTATCAATATTATGTCATAGTTCAACATCAATTTTTCATATATGTTTTAATTTAATTGCATTAAAAAAAAATTATAAATCAAATTAATTTTGATTAATAATAATTGTATTTTTAATTTTTACTCCCTTTTATGATTGAAATATATTAAATAAATTTAATTATTATGTTTTTATAAATTAATTATAAATAGCGATCCAAATATACTTGAATACTTATAATAATATAATTATTAAGATGTGATTTTATAAATTCTGCCATATTTTATTTTTAAGATATATCTATTTATATTGATTAGATAATTTAACTTAATATAAATATTTAAGAAATGCGCTTTTAATTTATTGATTAAAGTCATTTATTTACTTATATTTAATATAAAATTAAATTTTCAATATGGAATAATAAAAAAAATATATAATAATTGCAAATAAACTCAATCAAACTATATTTTAATGCTTTTTAACTTTTATATAATTGGGGTATGATCTTCACAATAGGGCAAGTGTAAATATTAATAATAATTTTTTTTCACATTATAAATTTACCAAGCATAATAAATAATTATTTTACTGCAATAATTTTATTTTAATTTACCAAAATCTTTTTAAGAATTGCTTTAAATTTAATAATTACCATATAATTTTACTTTATTTGTTATCGAAATCAAAGAAAGTGTAAAACATTTAATTCACTCTCTTATAAATATTTAGCTATAAATGTTACAATGGAAAAAAGGCAATTGATAAGATTCTCATTAACTAGCATGAATCCTGTTTTAATCATTAGCCCTTTGACCCTATGACTTGATAATTATGGATAACTAAATGCCTGTATCAAATGTGATAGAAGCGGCTTTAAAACTTAGAGAGATTTAAAGACACGATATTAGAATTAGGTTAGGAGGATAGTTTTGCTAACAGGGGATGACCGAATGAAGATAAATGTGCATTATTAAATTATATATTTGATGATATAATTCTTAAACCAGTAGACTCGAATATACTTGAAATTTTACTATTGTAGAAATACAATTTAATCTGAATAATTAATTGAGATTAAATTTAACATAAATCAAAATTATGATAGTTAAAGTTCGCCTAATCTGAAGCTCATTCGGTAGAGAAATTAAAATTTATGACTTTACTATCCGCGCAACTACATTCCCTAGAATGAGAAAACTCGAATTAAATAATATGCCACTTAATTCAATAAAATATTTCTTCATTTAAAATCAAGTTTTATCATTCAAGGAATTCATTAAAATTTTACTGTCAAAATTTTAATTTATATTAAGTTTTGTTAAACTTAAATTTCTAAAGCCAAATGTATTTAAAGAGTAATATAAACAAGCTCGTAGAGTCAATTCTGATAAAATTATACAATTTCAATTATTATTGCTAAATCAATATTTAATTTATTATTTTTCAATTATACTATTCCTCATAATTTCATTTTATTAAATTCATAAACTTTCATAGACATTTATAAAAATGGAAATAAATACGAAAAATTATTTTAATTAATATAAAACTATTTCATAGTGAGTCGGCAAATAATCTTTAGTTTTTACAAAGAATTAGTTTAGACCAGTTTTATTAAAAATAATGTTATTTTTTACCTTTTTTCATTTAATACTAAAATTTATTATTTTAAAAATTCATCATTTAACATGACAATATAGTTATGTATTTAAGAATTTTAATATTAAAGTTTTTACTGATTATATAAGCATTAATTTAAATTTATTTTATTAATGCCTTAGATAAAGCCAATTCTACAATAATAGAATTTTAAAGAATAGATGGAATAATATTGGAATATAGTATATCATAATTTATTTACATTTAGTGCAGTCCACTCCCATTCATTTTTGAACGATATTTTTAAATTTGCTTAAAGTTTATTTGTTACCCTAATTAATTAAATAAATTTATAATATAAATGAAGGAGACGAAACTACTTGGCAAAGAGAATTCAAGCGAGGAAGAAAAAACTAGCATTCAATAGATAGAAGAGGAAGTTAAAAACTCTAAATATATAGTGTTTTCTACATACTTTTATTTTGGAAATTTATCCTCTTGCTCAGTATTGTTAAAACTTATAATATATTGAAAACTATACATTTAAAATAAATTAAATCTTTTAATCTTCATCTTATAACCTAAAATAAATTTATTAGGTTTTAAGTGGTATTATATTTTTATAATTATGGAGCATGCTTTTAATTTCTCTTATTTTTTAATTAATTTTTATTTCGCTAAGTAATTTCAATTTGATTGAATATATTTTTTAAAAAATCAATAATGCCTTGGTATATTGAAATAAAATGCATAAATTAATTATCCCAATAATTTTAAATTCAATCAATATTAAATATTTGCAACTACTCTCTTTTTTATTCGATGATAGTGTAAGTTGCTCTTTTTAATTATTTTTACTGGCATCAAATGGTTTAAAAAGTTTTTGAAATTTGATATTTAAAATAAAGGCATAGCTGGTTGTAGAGTGGAAAGCAGATTCAGTCGTTAGCTATTTTGCATAGTTTTTGGGTACGTTTAGAATTGTATACTGGTTACAAAAGCTCAGTTGGGATATTTACATTATAAAAAAGAATAGTAAGTAAGCAAAATATGCATTTAAACATCAGATAATTTTTATTTAAAATTACAGAATTAATTTATATCATCTTCTACATTGCCATATTTTTGGTATTCATAATAATTATGGACTTCGTGTATGTGGCTATTTCCTTTAAATATAAAAAGTTCTCGTTTATGCAGCCTGTCTAAATCCTTAGAATAGCTTCGATTCATATTTAGACCATCTTATTAATACCAATAATTGGTAAGTATTACGAATAATTTATCTTAACAATATTTAGAATTCTTTTTCTAGTTGTCAGCATGTTCTACAACTAAAGGTGTTCTTACTCATGTTTTTTATGAAGATGATATATGCTTTCAAAGTATTCATGTTTTGCATATTACTCTTTCTTTTTTAATGCTGCTCGTTTTCGTTGAAATAATTATACTTAAATTATAGCGGAAATTTTTTCTAGAGTCTTTACTTTGACGAGCTTTTTTCTTAACTTGTAAAGTCAACCTAATTCAATGGAGCTATTGAAATATACTTCCTTGGTATCCCAATTATTTGCATTTTTATATATACCAGACAAGAAGACAGACTCCAACTTTTATTAACTTCAGAGGGTCAGTTTTAGTAAGGGGAGAGTTGCCAGAAAAAGAACTTCTTCTATATGCATATAAAAGAGATTTAAAGATACTCAGCAATTGTATTGAAAGGATATATTAATCATCATTCAGAAGTATGCCCAAATGATAATTGTCTAGTTAAAAAATTCTTGAAAATGTTTGCAAGAGACAAGCAAAACAACTAAAATGATAGAAAAAAGAAAGTGGTTGAGACCAAAATGCAGGCTTTATAACTAGAAAATAATTCATTATTACTTGCTTAAGCTAAAGCTCTCTATAATTTAGGAATAAAAAAGTTCCCAAATTATACTGCTTTAAGAATTGATTATGCCAATTTCTTGCGAAGCAAAATGAAGGATAGAAAGGGAGCCTTAAATGAGTTATTTTAAGCTGAAAAAATAAAGTCTGGTATCAACCACTAATTTATGATTTTTAGACAGAGAAGAATAATTGAAGATAAGCTTGCATAGGGTCAAGAACATGATGGTGTTAATTTTATTACAGCACTAAATTATGAAAATAAATTCAAACATTTCAAATAACTCATTGTAAAATGTTCAATGCTAAATTACGAATTTTGGTAACACCTTTAAGATGAATGGCCCGATCTTGTTAGACTTTCTCAATAAGGTGCCAAAATCAACACTTCAATTCTTTTGGTAGAACATAACTGGAAGAAACTTTCAAAAATGAGCACTAATACACAAAAAGATCTGAAACTAAATGCTTCTTATCTTATTGAAACTTTGAATGATAAGGATACCGGCAATGAGCAGATGGTTAAAGCCAAAGAAGCAGCAAATATAAGAGTAAATTTTGAGTTCAATAATGTGAATGAGGATTTTTCAGACCATAATAATTATGCTTAAGATGGGAGACCATGCACCTAAATCTCAGGTGAGTAAGACAGATTAGGTATAGTTAACCAATAAATAGCACTTTGTAAAAATCACGTTCTATATAAAAATGTTTTAATGAATGTAACATGAGTTTAAGTAAAGTTTTTATCTATAAAAAGAAAGAAGACTTCATTAATAATGATGTTGAGATGTTAATGTCTAAAGTTTATTCAGATAACTATAAAGACTTCCTAAACGTTAGTGGTTAAAAATCAGCAGATTAAGTCTCAAGCAGAGAGAGGTAAGTTTTTGGAAAGCATTTCTCAGGTAACATATTTCCACTATGGCTCTAGATAAAGAACTTGCCAAGTCTACTTAGTGGTAGATAATATGTGGCAACATTTAAGGTTGAGAAGACTGGCATAAACAAGAATGTCTGCCGCATGTTGCTAAATAAGAATAAAGAAGTGGAATACATTACACCTTCTTGTCAAAAAATTCTTGGCATTTCTTATGAGAAAATTGATAAGAAAATTATCAACTATTACATGCCAACTGTAATGTCCCAATCGTTCTAAGCTAACTAAAAAGAAATTTTGTTTATAATTGAATATTTGAATTGTTATAGTTAGAGCAGTAGTTTCAGAACAAAGCTGGAGCAATGATTAATTTCAACTTTCCAAAGGTTGTAGATGAGCGAATTAAAAAAGAAACCTTCAGACGATTACGATATAGACGATATGAAGATGTAAAAAATTCTCACGAGTAATGAAGTTCAAAATAATGATCAAGAAGATATTTCTTAAATTGATAGAGACTCATAAGATGACTAAGACGAAGATCAAATCTCAACTAATAATATTACTATTACAATCTTATATTAATTATCTCTCAATTACATTACAAGTCCTCCAAGAATTTAAAAGGAGTTAGAAGGCAAGAATCTAATGACCCTTATAACGATGAAAAAGATCCATATAACATAAAATATTAGAACAAGGCAATAAGAATGGAAGACAAAATCTATTAGTTCCAGTGGAATTTAACTGAAATTTACTTTAAACTGGTTAATACATCTTATGGTTATCATTTAAGATTAGAAAGTATGCCAGAGAAGAGCCAATAAGACTAGGTGCAAAAGAGAATCATTTAGAATTCCTTCCAGCTTTCTTATGATCTATTTAAATAATTTTAAAAGATAAACATAAAACGTAAAACTTAATATTGCAAAAGTTTAATATCCAATGTATAAGAGGTTCGTGAGTGAGCTGAGAGATACAGAAAACAAAGAGTATATTGTCGAGAAAAACTATTTGGAGCTTAAACATTTCAAGGAAAAGTCAAAGTTAGAAATTCAGGATGATCTCACTATATTAAAGTACTAGACTATGAGATACTTTAACTTCCTGTAATAATTAGAAGTTTAATTTATAAAGTCGTATATTAATAATGCAACTATAAACAAAAAATAGAGACAATAGGATAAAATAGACATAGATTTTTCAAGTGGGGATGATGATGACGATGATGAAAATTAATCTGAAGACGAATCAAACGTAAACGCATCTGAAGATTATAAGAAAGATATAACTCACACTAAGGATTTTGATAAGACTGCAGCTAATGGATTGAACAAAGACGGGAAGAATTATTAGTAATTTTTTCTCAATTTTTTTTCATTATAAAATTTGTGAATAGCTATAGTCTGCCACACTGGCAAACAATTCACTACCACTCTTTAATACTAATGTTAACATTGATTATTCTAAGATGCTTGTAGCAGGTGAAGGTTTTGGCAAAGATTTCATTAAAGGTGAGATTTCTATTATAAAAACAGCAGCAATTAACATTATTTGTATCATGATTATTTTTAAGTTATAAGTGAGATTGAGAGATTAATTAGAGTT
>ARYC01018715.1:0-30305 GCA_000711775.1 Oxytricha trifallax
CTCTCATCACAGTTTCTCATCGCAATCGATACTTAACTTTGGGTTTCTCTGCAATCAAAGGAGTACGAAGAGATCAAGCAGAGTGAGCTGAAGCCATAGGAGAAGACTGCAGTGAAGTGAACATCGGTCGTGCTGGGCATCAACTTCCCCTCCAATCCCAAACCAACGAAGCTCTCTTACACCTCAGGCACTCTCCTCAACAATCGCTAGTAAGCAAACTTAGACCAGCCTAAGCTCCAGAACAGGAACAGCACCTGGAAGTTTTCCACCCGCTCTCCAGAGTCCAAACTCGAAATCAATCTTTGCAAAGTTATGCTGGAAATCTTACACTTAGGAACAGCGTATCCTGGGTGCGAGAGGGGAGAGCATTGCTGCCACTCCTGTTAAAATTGGTCGTAATTAGAGACACACTCAGCTATCACCTATCCTGGAAGCCCCGGAGGGCAGTGCTCAGCACGCATCGCTGCAGAAGCGCTTCGACGCCATCAGAATTTGCAGCTCCTCCAAGAAGGCTGGCAGCTAGCCAGAAACCCCTCTCAAATCGTCGTCGGCGCTCGCTCCATTGCTTCAGAACCTAGCCAGCCTCAGGTTGCAATCCACCTAACGTAAGGGCAGCGAAGTGATCAGTGTGTTGGGCAACAAAGATAGGATGGCAATCACTCCCAAACGCTTAAAGCTATCGAGTAGGGATAAGAGCAGCAGCTACAATGCAAAGAATCGTTAGGAAAGTAAGCAATTTCTCTGATTTAAACCAAACTTTCAGATGTTTTAGAGTCAAGCAAAGCTAGTAAAAGGTCATGCAAGCAGGTATAGCGAATATTGGTAGTGGTTGCATCGAATCGTTATAGTAGTACACACCAATCGCAACGGTGCGCGAACAAGCCAACCAACGCCTAGGCAAGTATGGGGTATTGGCAAGGAATCTCTCAATCGCGAAGGAGGCGACCAAGCGGCAGCAGTTCTCCATGAGTTTCGTGGCGGCCATCACCAATGACAGGTTGATCTCGAGTCAGGTCATCGAGGGCGCGTTCGACGCCATGCTGTTCGAGAACTTCCTCTATCACACCCTGCGCCAGCTGCGCACTGACAAGAACCTCGCGTCGAAGAGGATCATGCTGCTCATGGACAACGCAGTCATTCACAAGTATTCGAAGGTGCTGGCTACAGCCAGGAAGTTCAAGGTGACAGTGCTATTCAACACCAAGTACTCGCCCTGGCTCAACCCAATCGAGCAGTTGTTCTCCTACAGCAAGAGGCACCTTCGATAGGAGCAGGCTGACAGCAAGTAAGCATCGTATACTTAACACTCTATAGGATCCACCTCGTGAAGCGCCTCTCGGAGATTCTGAAAGCCATGACCAAGACTGACGTGAACAAGCTCTGGGCCTTCAGCGTCAAGAAGTGGTGCAGCACCATCAAGCATGGCTTAGTTTGATGCAAATGTTGGCAAAAATCGAGAACCTACCAAGAGTGACAAGAGTAAGCAAGAATAGTGACGACGAGCGTGTTATTGATTAGATTAGTGATTAAACCTAATTATTACATATTGCACTTTTAAGTTTAAGTTAAATCAATCAAACCTTCCAAACATCACATCCTCCCTCGCTTGCGCGCATTTGAGACACCAACTTCGTGGCTATAGCCAATCATGACCGTTTCGTGCCCTCATATAGATGTCATAATCTTAACGATCCTGAATCACGAAGTTTTGCACCCAATAGCATTGTATGGTTGAATCAACACTCTCAAGCAACACTCTCACCACCATTATTCACTATCGTCGCAGTATTCCACCTAAAACTACCAGCATTCGCACCAACTGTTGAGAGTACCAAGCTTCAAATCACCACTACACACTCAAATGTTGATAAAATTCGTAGAAATCGTTTAAAAGCTACAAAAGTAGTTGAATCGTTCAAATGTTAGCTCTTTAACACTGGTATCAACATTTTCGTTCTTGCTCATTCGAACAGCTGAGGACTTATGACCAAATTTTTAAATATCTAATCTTAATTTCATTATTTAATTTCCCTATGTTTCGTATTTTATCAATATTATGTCATAGTTCAACATCAATTTTTCATATATGTTTTAATTTAATTGCATTAAAAAAAAATTATAAATCAAATTAATTTTGATTAATAATAATTGTATTTTTAATTTTTACTCCCTTTTATGATTGAAATATATTAAATAAATTTAATTATTATGTTTTTATAAATTAATTATAAATAGCGATCCAAATATACTTGAATACTTATAATAATATAATTATTAAGATGTGATTTTATAAATTCTGCCATATTTTATTTTTAAGATATATCTATTTATATTGATTAGATAATTTAACTTAATATAAATATTTAAGAAATGCGCTTTTAATTTATTGATTAAAGTCATTTATTTACTTATATTTAATATAAAATTAAATTTTCAATATGGAATAATAAAAAAAATATATAATAATTGCAAATAAACTCAATCAAACTATATTTTAATGCTTTTTAACTTTTATATAATTGGGGTATGATCTTCACAATAGGGCAAGTGTAAATATTAATAATAATTTTTTTTCACATTATAAATTTACCAAGCATAATAAATAATTATTTTACTGCAATAATTTTATTTTAATTTACCAAAATCTTTTTAGAATTGCTTTAAATTTAATAATTACCATATAATTTTACTTTATTTGTTATCGAAATCAAAGAAAGTGTAAAACATTTAATTCACTCTCTTATAAATATTTAGCTATAAATGTTACAATGGAAAAAAGGCAATTGATAAGATTCTCATTAACTAGCATGAATCCTGTTTTAATCATTAGCCCTTTGACCCTATGACTTGATAATTATGGATAACTAAATGCCTGTATCAAATGTGATAGAAGCGGCTTTAAAACTTAGAGAGATTTAAAGACACGATATTAGAATTAGGTTAGGAGGATAGTTTTGCTAACAGGGGATGACCGAATGAAGATAAATGTGCATTATTAAATTATATATTTGATGATATAATTCTTAAACCAGTAGACTCGAATATACTTGAAATTTTACTATTGTAGAAATACAATTTAATCTGAATAATTAATTGAGATTAAATTTAACATAAATCAAAATTATGATAGTTAAAGTTCGCCTAATCTGAAGCTCATTCGGTAGAGAAATTAAAATTTATGACTTTACTATCCGCGCAACTACATTCCCTAGAATGAGAAAACTCGAATTAAATAATATGCCACTTAATTCAATAAAATATTTCTTCATTTAAAATCAAGTTTTATCATTCAAGGAATTCATTAAAATTTTACTGTCAAAATTTTAATTTATATTAAGTTTTGTTAAACTTAAATTTCTAAAGCCAAATGTATTTAAAGAGTAATATAAACAAGCTCGTAGAGTCAATTCTGATAAAATTATACAATTTCAATTATTATTGCTAAATCAATATTTAATTTATTATTTTTCAATTATACTATTCCTCATAATTTCATTTTATTAAATTCATAAACTTTCATAGACATTTATAAAAATGGAAATAAATACGAAAAATTATTTTAATTAATATAAAACTATTTCATAGTGAGTCGGCAAATAATCTTTAGTTTTTACAAAGAATTAGTTTAGACCAGTTTTATTAAAAATAATGTTATTTTTTACCTTTTTTCATTTAATACTAAAATTTATTATTTTAAAAATTCATCATTTAACATGACAATATAGTTATGTATTTAAGAATTTTAATATTAAAGTTTTTACTGATTATATAAGCATTAATTTAAATTTATTTTATTAATGCCTTAGATAAAGCCAATTCTACAATAATAGAATTTTAAAGAATAGATGGAATAATATTGGAATATAGTATATCATAATTTATTTACATTTAGTGCAGTCCACTCCCATTCATTTTTGAACGATATTTTTAAATTTGCTTAAAGTTTATTTGTTACCCTAATTAATTAAATAAATTTATAATATAAATGAAGGAGACGAAACTACTTGGCAAAGAGAATTCAAGCGAGGAAGAAAAAACTAGCATTCAATAGATAGAAGAGGAAGTTAAAAACTCTAAATATATAGTGTTTTCTACATACTTTTATTTTGGAAATTTATCCTCTTGCTCAGTATTGTTAAAACTTATAATATATTGAAAACTATACATTTAAAATAAATTAAATCTTTTAATCTTCATCTTATAACCTAAAATAAATTTATTAGGTTTTAAGTGGTATTATATTTTTATAATTATGGAGCATGCTTTTAATTTCTCTTATTTTTTAATTAATTTTTATTTCGCTAAGTAATTTCAATTTGATTGAATATATTTTTTAAAAAATCAATAATGCCTTGGTATATTGAAATAAAATGCATAAATTAATTATCCCAATAATTTTAAATTCAATCAATATTAAATATTTGCAACTACTCTCTTTTTTATTCGATGATAGTGTAAGTTGCTCTTTTTAATTATTTTTACTGGCATCAAATGGTTTAAAAAGTTTTTGAAATTTGATATTTAAAATAAAGGCATAGCTGGTTGTAGAGTGGAAAGCAGATTCAGTCGTTAGCTATTTTGCATAGTTTTTGGGTACGTTTAGAATTGTATACTGGTTACAAAAGCTCAGTTGGGATATTTACATTATAAAAAAGAATAGTAAGTAAGCAAAATATGCATTTAAACATCAGATAATTTTTATTTAAAATTACAGAATTAATTTATATCATCTTCTACATTGCCATATTTTTGGTATTCATAATAATTATGGACTTCGTGTATGTGGCTATTTCCTTTAAATATAAAAAGTTCTCGTTTATGCAGCCTGTCTAAATCCTTAGAATAGCTTCGATTCATATTTAGACCATCTTATTAATACCAATAATTGGTAAGTATTACGAATAATTTATCTTAACAATATTTAGAATTCTTTTTCTAGTTGTCAGCATGTTCTACAACTAAAGGTGTTCTTACTCATGTTTTTTATGAAGATGATATATGCTTTCAAAGTATTCATGTTTTGCATATTACTCTTTCTTTTTTAATGCTGCTCGTTTTCGTTGAAATAATTATACTTAAATTATAGCGGAAATTTTTTCTAGAGTCTTTACTTTGACGAGCTTTTTTCTTAACTTGTAAAGTCAACCTAATTCAATGGAGCTATTGAAATATACTTCCTTGGTATCCCAATTATTTGCATTTTTATATATACCAGACAAGAAGACAGACTCCAACTTTTATTAACTTCAGAGGGTCAGTTTTAGTAAGGGGAGAGTTGCCAGAAAAAGAACTTCTTCTATATGCATATAAAAGAGATTTAAAGATACTCAGCAATTGTATTGAAAGGATATATTAATCATCATTCAGAAGTATGCCCAAATGATAATTGTCTAGTTAAAAAATTCTTGAAAATGTTTGCAAGAGACAAGCAAAACAACTAAAATGATAGAAAAAAGAAAGTGGTTGAGACCAAAATGCAGGCTTTATAACTAGAAAATAATTCATTATTACTTGCTTAAGCTAAAGCTCTCTATAATTTAGGAATAAAAAAGTTCCCAAATTATACTGCTTTAAGAATTGATTATGCCAATTTCTTGCGAAGCAAAATGAAGGATAGAAAGGGAGCCTTAAATGAGTTATTTTAAGCTGAAAAAATAAAGTCTGGTATCAACCACTAATTTATGATTTTTAGACAGAGAAGAATAATTGAAGATAAGCTTGCATAGGGTCAAGAACATGATGGTGTTAATTTTATTACAGCACTAAATTATGAAAATAAATTCAAACATTTCAAATAACTCATTGTAAAATGTTCAATGCTAAATTACGAATTTTGGTAACACCTTTAAGATGAATGGCCCGATCTTGTTAGACTTTCTCAATAAGGTGCCAAAATCAACACTTCAATTCTTTTGGTAGAACATAACTGGAAGAAACTTTCAAAAATGAGCACTAATACACAAAAAGATCTGAAACTAAATGCTTCTTATCTTATTGAAACTTTGAATGATAAGGATACCGGCAATGAGCAGATGGTTAAAGCCAAAGAAGCAGCAAATATAAGAGTAAATTTTGAGTTCAATAATGTGAATGAGGATTTTTCAGACCATAATAATTATGCTTAAGATGGGAGACCATGCACCTAAATCTCAGGTGAGTAAGACAGATTAGGTATAGTTAACCAATAAATAGCACTTTGTAAAAATCACGTTCTATATAAAAATGTTTTAATGAATGTAACATGAGTTTAAGTAAAGTTTTTATCTATAAAAAGAAAGAAGACTTCATTAATAATGATGTTGAGATGTTAATGTCTAAAGTTTATTCAGATAACTATAAAGACTTCCTAAACGTTAGTGGTTAAAAATCAGCAGATTAAGTCTCAAGCAGAGAGAGGTAAGTTTTTGGAAAGCATTTCTCAGGTAACATATTTCCACTATGGCTCTAGATAAAGAACTTGCCAAGTCTACTTAGTGGTAGATAATATGTGGCAACATTTAAGGTTGAGAAGACTGGCATAAACAAGAATGTCTGCCGCATGTTGCTAAATAAGAATAAAGAAGTGGAATACATTACACCTTCTTGTCAAAAAATTCTTGGCATTTCTTATGAGAAAATTGATAAGAAAATTATCAACTATTACATGCCAACTGTAATGTCCCAATCGTTCTAAGCTAACTAAAAAGAAATTTTGTTTATAATTGAATATTTGAATTGTTATAGTTAGAGCAGTAGTTTCAGAACAAAGCTGGAGCAATGATTAATTTCAACTTTCCAAAGGTTGTAGATGAGCGAATTAAAAAAGAAACCTTCAGACGATTACGATATAGACGATATGAAGATGTAAAAAATTCTCACGAGTAATGAAGTTCAAAATAATGATCAAGAAGATATTTCTTAAATTGATAGAGACTCATAAGATGACTAAGACGAAGATCAAATCTCAACTAATAATATTACTATTACAATCTTATATTAATTATCTCTCAATTACATTACAAGTCCTCCAAGAATTTAAAAGGAGTTAGAAGGCAAGAATCTAATGACCCTTATAACGATGAAAAAGATCCATATAACATAAAATATTAGAACAAGGCAATAAGAATGGAAGACAAAATCTATTAGTTCCAGTGGAATTTAACTGAAATTTACTTTAAACTGGTTAATACATCTTATGGTTATCATTTAAGATTAGAAAGTATGCCAGAGAAGAGCCAATAAGACTAGGTGCAAAAGAGAATCATTTAGAATTCCTTCCAGCTTTCTTATGATCTATTTAAATAATTTTAAAAGATAAACATAAAACGTAAAACTTAATATTGCAAAAGTTTAATATCCAATGTATAAGAGGTTCGTGAGTGAGCTGAGAGATACAGAAAACAAAGAGTATATTGTCGAGAAAAACTATTTGGAGCTTAAACATTTCAAGGAAAAGTCAAAGTTAGAAATTCAGGATGATCTCACTATATTAAAGTACTAGACTATGAGATACTTTAACTTCCTGTAATAATTAGAAGTTTAATTTATAAAGTCGTATATTAATAATGCAACTATAAACAAAAAATAGAGACAATAGGATAAAATAGACATAGATTTTTCAAGTGGGGATGATGATGACGATGATGAAAATTAATCTGAAGACGAATCAAACGTAAACGCATCTGAAGATTATAAGAAAGATATAACTCACACTAAGGATTTTGATAAGACTGCAGCTAATGGATTGAACAAAGACGGGAAGAATTATTAGTAATTTTTTCTCAATTTTTTTTCATTATAAAATTTGTGAATAGCTATAGTCTGCCACACTGGCAAACAATTCACTACCACTCTTTAATACTAATGTTAACATTGATTATTCTAAGATGCTTGTAGCAGGTGAAGGTTTTGGCAAAGATTTCATTAAAGGTGAGATTTCTATTATAAAAACAGCAGCAATTAACATTATTTGTATCATGATTATTTTTAAGTTATAAGTGAGATTGAGAGATTAATTAGAGTTCTCTAGACCAAGCAATAACTAAGCCTAGGTGTACATACTTTTATCAGATTTGATGGTCCTAGAAAGGGTTGGGAAGATTCAAACAATTAACAAGCCAGTTTATTCAGCAATAGAGCAGCTGAAATCCAAAAATTGACGAAGAAGAGGTGGAACAATAAAAGAAGGAGAAAAATAGTGATTAAAATACAGATTAACTCAAAGCTAATATTTAATCCAAGAAAGCTTTTTCATTAGCTATTAATTACAAAACTATGCCTTCATCTATAAAGAGACTTTCCACTTCTGCTAAAATTATTTTGCTTTTCTTGATTGCTATAAGTATTGCCGAATATGCCATAATTTTGAAGTAATTCCAAGACACTATGGCAAACTTTTTATTAATTGAGAAATTCTAATTGAGGACTGCTGAATTGCAGAAAGTTTTGTACAATGCAAGATCTATGATTCTTATGAACTAAGGAATACTCAGTATTACCAGTAATTTTATAAATTTTTTATTTGATAATTATAACTTTGCGGGATATGAGTCAAAAGATGCTAATGTAGCAGCCATAAAAGCAGATTTTTCAGCATCACTTGATCTTATTTACAAGATCTAAAATGATATCAATCTCTCTCAACTACCTGTGTCAGATGAGTATGATCAACTGCTAAATATTAAGACTGCAACTTTATATTTTAAAGAAGCTGCTTATAGCATGAAAGCTCTTCAGCTTTACCTAATTGAATCAATTTTACAAGTTTCTTCGACTATTTTCACATATATTAACATGAAAATTGCTGATTTTAATGAGACTAACTCAGATGTGTTTTATTGATGTACAACTCTTTTAACCAGTTTTTTATGGGATTAGAAAAATTTTCTTAGCTCTCCGTGAGAGAGCAAGACGATAGATCAACTGATAAAAATGAAGTTAGCTTGGTATTTTTCGTCTTATCTATAGTGGCTGAAGCAATATGCTTTATAATTTTATTCCCAGTTGTACACTAAGTTAACCTATAGAAAGATAAATTGCTTTCAATTTTTTGCGAAATTGATTATTTAGTCTTAAGGGTTTTGGCATTGAGATGTGAGAGATTCATTAATAACTTGCAAACTGAAGAAGGAAATCAAGACATCGATTCTAATGAAGTAATTGAAAATAACTTGAGGATGATGAATACATTTTACTCTCTGGAACTGGAAAAAGAATGAAGAAGGCAAAGGGTAGAACAAAGACAAATAAAGAACTTCTTGTTTAAGTTCTTAATGGCTTTAATTTGAATTCAAGTATATTATCTTCAGAACTATTTCCTCCAAAATGATGTAGTTGATACTACCTAAATACTTAATAGCGATCTTAATGTGACAGCTAGTACTGAGCCATTCTTTTGGTTTGCACTAAATACTTAGAGGGAAATGTTTTTCAACAAAACTAAACCTATTGTACTTTAACAGTCTATTGTTATATCTAAGTAATCAATATACTAACTTTACGATTAGAATAACCAACTTTAAGAAGTAATATAAACCAATATTAAATATTTCGCTTTTAGATGCATCTTGATCATCAATCAACATTAGATTCTGACTATTGGAGTGCATTTGAATATGTTATGCGAGTCAGTCATTGCAATAAGCAGACCTACTTCAAAGATGCAGTCAATTTTGCTAGTTTTAGTTCTGGTATGCTTTAACAAGGTCTACATGTGGGGATGGTGAAATACTTAGCTGGACTAAGAATTGAGCTAAACAATTACTAAATTAATGTCCAGAAAGATGATACTAAATCTATCAGAGCTGAGCTATGTAAGCTCTCTTTTTAATTTATAGATATTATTCAGAACTTCATATCGCAAGTTTAAATGAGATCCCTAGTATCACTGTTAAGTGAATCAATCTAAATTTAATTTAGCTTTAGAACAAAACGGAAAATTGCACTTATTATTGTGTTCTTGATAGTCCTACTTATATCATGTATTGTTTTTCTGGTTGGCATTCTAAACATAAATGATTTATGCTTTTTTTTATTATTAGCTAATTTTATAATTTTAATTATTTGTATTTTCATTAATATTAACTTAATTTTTATTGTTTTAAGCAATTTGCAAATAAAAATTTTATATAATCTAATAAAGTATCATTTCATTATTTATCTCAATTTTAACATTTTTCCATTTAAAATACTTTTAAAAAAACAAAGCATTATTTTAATATATCACTTATCAACATGAAAGAGTGAAAAAGGCCCCGCCCCCTATATACTTTGATTCTATATAAAAATTACATATAAAGTTTATTTCTTTAAAAATTCAATTAAAATATTAAAAAACTTAGTTTCATTTAATTTAAGATTTTTAATTCTTAACTGGTCTTAACTACCAGATTTATATGACCAAGCACATGCTTATGATCATTCCTTTAGAAATATTGATGAAAATCAAGAATGTAAGCAAAGTATTGCAAAGCTAAAGTTTCCTATCAAACAATAAAAAGATAAAAAATGAGGGAGGAGCTAGCTGAATTTACATTTTAAAATATAATTAACTTAATCTTTGGTCGATTTTAATTTATTGACAGAGTAAGTTTTATTGATCTCTGCAGGAATATAAATTTATTATAGCTAGTATTTTTTAACTTTATATACAACCGTGTCTTATTAGATTTTGATCAGGATGAGAAACCATTTGGATTGTTTTGAACCCAATTGGCTGAGTCTCTGCAAGTTTCTTCTATCGAGTATATTGTCGTCCAACCAATCTCTGATTAGCAACGCATGCTGTAATTTGAATTGCATCCCCTACTCTTCTAGTTGCATGACAGTTTTAATCTCATCGCCACTTGCCTTTTCGAAAGCCTTGTCTAATTCTATCACACTAGTGCCTCTGCCAGTTCCTAAATTAAAGACGTGGTTACCTCTCAATTGCTCTTTCTTTTCTAAGGACACAAAATACCCGTGAGCCAAGTCAACAACATGAATGTAATCTCTAACTCCAGTTCCATTAAATGTTGAGTAATCGCTCCCAACAACATTCAGATGAGTAGTCTACTGAAACTACTCTTTAAATGTAGGGCATTAAGTTGTATAGGATATCTTTTGGATCTTCTCCACTTAAGCCTGAGGGATGAGCTCCAATGGGATTAAAGTATCTCTAGCTTACTTCTGAAAAATTGGTAGTAACAGCTGTGAAGTCTCTGATAATCTATTCGCACATAACCTTGGTTTAGCCATCTGGATTAATTGGTCCTATTGAATCAGACTCTTGCAATTCGGATTCTCTCCATAGACACAAGCACTCTTGATCATGGCTTTAAGTAAATTGATAATTCCTCCTACGTTATTCTTGTAGTAATCTAAGGGCTTCTCTGGTGACTCACCTACTGCTTTCAAAGCAGCAAAATGAATAACTGCTTCAACAATGTGCTTTTCAAAAACTGCATCAAATTACCCTTAATTGTCAAATCAACTTGCTCTATATATAAATCCAATAACTTAAATATAAGATAGGCGAAAAGTTTGACTTAAAACTTTACCAAAAAAATCATATATATATATATATATTTGATAGACCTACACAACTGATAAAATTATAATGAACAAATCAGCCAATCCTGGTAAATTTTGTTATTAATTATTTTTAATTTTATTAAACCCTAAAATCTGATTATTGAATGTGATTTTTATCACAGAATCATCTTTGCAAATGATCTATTTAATTCTATTCAAACATTCGAGGCAAGCATTGTACAAATTATCAACAATAACTACTTCATATCCGAGTTGCGATAATTCTACAACGGTGTAAGAGCCAATATACACCAAACCCTCTGTCATAAGCTTTTTGTCTTCATATTGATTGTTAAAAATAATCAGTTTTATGGTCCATTTTAAAATTTGATATTTTTCAATTAATTTTTAAGAATTTTGTACTTAAAGCTGTTGACTATTAGTGAATAAATTTGAATCATTTATCGAACAAATAATGCAAATATTTTCATTATTATAATTAAAAGAATGAAAATATAAAAATTACATCTAATATAATATATTGGAGTTAATAAGATATTGTTTGCTCTTTTTAATTATAATAGGGCTAATTACTATGACTAATTAGCTATTTAAAAATAATTATCTATCAATACTATACCCCTATTATATCACATATTGACTAGGAAAGTAAATTATAAATATAAGTTAATTAATAGAATGACAAAAAAGCAATCCAAATAATATTTTCGATTAAGAATAGCTCATTGGCAAACAATTCATTATTTATTTATATTTTTAAAAAATTTACAAATAAATTATTCATTGAGTTTGTTAAGCAATCTGACACACGAAAGAGTATTCTCAAAGCGTCACCACCTCCACGGGTAGAGGGCTATTATTTTATTATTTTATTCTTTCATTATTATAAATTATTAGTTTATTATTATAAAGAACATAAAAAAAGGCTTAATTATTTTGATTATAATCAGAAAATATCTATAACATGCATACTGGTTATATAATATATATATATATATATATATATATATTGCAATTATAAAAATTGATATTCAAAATAAATGTTTACAAATGTTTGAAGATATCAGATTTATTTTTAAATAGAAATTTAAATTAAGTGGTTTATATTAGGGAATTATAATTTCATGCGTTAATGATAATTTTGAAGAAGAGACTTTCACTGATTTTTCCAGTTTCTTCATTAATATTATATTAAATCGCCTAATCTATAATTATAAATATTAATGGTATAAAAAGAAAAATTTGACTACTTTCATTTAAATAATAAATATTTTTAAATTCTTTAATTTATATTTCATTAATGAAATATCATACACTTTTCGAGCACTATCTAGAGATAGGAAAGATGTATTCTCGCACTATTTAGAAATTCAAGACATCCTGATACACCACTTCAAATTTCTAATTCTTATAATAAGTTATCAAGAAACTTACTCTACTACCAATTAAATCATTATGGAAGAAATATAGCAGTAAAACTTTAAGAGCAGTAGCAGCTTTTACAATATGCATAATATGCAGCTATGAATTTTAATTTAATTAAATATTATTAATATAAATTACTATCAATCATCAGCCAGAGACATCCAAGTAATGTTTAGGGAGAAAAGTATGGGTAGGATAGGCAAATGAACACATGGCACATGACTAAGGATTTTTGAAGTACTCATTTGTCAAGAGTTTAATAGTATTCAAAATTGCTGTTACTATCCTTGTTTTTGAAAGATATGAGTTTTATCATTAAAAGAATTCAATTCATCATCTTATAGGAATATTTATATGAGACAAAAATCCTTTATTTATGAGCTATGAATGGAAGGCACTATAAGTACAAGTGCTATCAGAAATAAATTAACATCAAGAGAAAAGCCCAGGTTTACAAAAATCTGAATTGGTTCTACTATTCTTACCAATTAATAATCAGTAAAATTTTGATGATAAAATAGTGTCACTAAAGAGAGCAGTAGGAGCATGTGGCGATGAAAATATCAAAACATTCTTCCTACTTACCAAATATATTCAATTTTATTGATTAATCAAATAGATTACTATTTAAAATGGAATATTCCATTTTATATTCAATGCCATTAGAGATGAATTATGTAATTTATTAATTACTTACCAATGGTTTTTAAGGCATAAAACATCTTAAAAAAATATAAGAAATTTATTAATGATAAAATTGGAAATATCAGATACTCCTTTAAACATGGGATTTTATCAGCTTTCACTAGTAATGATGTGCAGAAACCTGTTAAAAACATGAAGGATGCTTATATTCAACTAAAAAAGCTAATTAGCAACTAAATATAATTTATATTAGAAATTTATGAAATATTATGATAAAAAATTAATTTTTTTATTTATTATTTTCATTATGTCAGATTACTACAATTTAATATCAATATAACATAAATTTATTTCTTAAAAATTTTCAGTAAAGTATCTTTTGAAGAAAAATAGAGGAAAATCGCAAATTTGATAACACTTAAGATTATGTTAATGCTAATATGATCTGGCAACCATGCAGGGTTTTTGGAAACGTCTAGACAGCATTTCTTTACTTATTAGCTGAAGATTAACCTGCTGAGGAGAAAATAGAGGCTTACGGGGTTAAAGTGGCGATTTAATTGGATGAGAATAATGGGTTTAAACTTTTTATAGACGCACCCATGAATAATTGTTGCCACTATTATGTGTTAACTAATTATTCTATAATATTATCATTGTGTGAATTTAATGTAAAAATAGAAAATATATTAATGTAGACAAGCTTGAGAGTTTCAGTGGGTACTATAACTACAATTGCATGGCAACTCAAATTTCTCACAAACTGGAATTCGAGAAATTTATTCAGAGTGAGTAGACTCCCTCAAAACTATTGATGGCATAAAGAATATGGTAAACTCATTCGCTTTTATTTTAATTTGATATAAAAAATAAATTTATTGCTTACGTCATAAATTTACTAAGTTTTAAAACTTGATAGTCAAACTTCCCACTTTAAGAGATTTAAAAAATTCACTAAGTGATAATCGTAAACTATGCATTATCAGAAATTATTATTTGAAAAATTCAAGATATATTAGGAGTCTATTTGTGATGTAATAGTCATCTTAATAATAAATATGCCCAAATCCTTTAAAAAACCATTAATCAATTTAAAATGATTTATTATATACATAAATTTATATTTATTAATTTTATTATTTTATATTAATATGATATAAATATAGATATATGTGGACTCATTGGTACTAGAATTTGCACAAAATAAATATAACAGTTTAATGGTAAATCAAGACAATTAATGGGTAATTCTGGGACTTTATTCATATGATTGATACATTTCATATCTAATCATATCGCTGAGTCTGTGCTTGCTCAGTCTGATTCTAGTGGGCTATAAAAAGTCAAAATATTTGTTTAAGGGTATAATATTAAATATCTTTAAGTTTTATTTTGTTTATATCTAAATATGATATATTTTATTTGAATGTATTATTTTATTAGTTTTCAAATAATAAATTCAAAAATTATATCAATAATTTCCCCTAAAATATAGAGGTCAGATTGCTAGAATCCTGATTTAAGAAGATTGGATATAAGAAGTTCTGAAATTCGTAGAAAATGGAGAAGCCGTTGCCAAAAAATCAAAATTTGGAAGACTTTTTCAATGGAAATTTTATATTAAAATAGAGTGCTTAGAAACGATGAGAGACAGAAAAGATTTTATGAGATGATTTAATAAGTAAAAATACACAAATCGAGCAATAAGATTAAATAAATAAACTTAATTATTATTATAAGCTTGATAAGCTTGTTCATATTTTTTTGGATTTATGGGGGAATTAAATTTTGTATAATACGTAAAAATGAAGAGGAGAAGTAAAATAAAGACAAGCCAATATTATTAGTGAGTTAATAGGTAGGGCAGGCCCCAAATTTATCTGGAAAGGGGTATTTTCAATTTAAAGACCGTTTAAGTAAATAAGTATAACAAAGTCAATTTTGAAGTTTATTTACAACTTGATTAAAAATTAAAATCAAACCCAAATAAATTTAATATTATTTTTATAAATATATAAAGTAAGATTTATAATTAAAATTATCTATTTTTGTAACTTATACGAGTAAAATAGTGTTAAGATTCAATTAAAAACTAATAAATCAGGAACTAGTAGGAGTCTTTTATTATTATTTAAAGCTGTACGGAATTAATACTGGGGCTTAAGCCAGTCAGTTTATATAATCAGATATTCATACTTTGACTTTTGGCGATCCAGTTTCCTCTTTCCGAGTGGAGTTACCCCTATATGTACTCGACTAGTTTCACACCGTGCTTGTTCACCACTTGCCTTCTTGTGAGGACTTATGCGGTATTTCGCTACTTCGTATGTCTACCTGTTTACTTTCTTCTGCTGCTTTTTCTACGAGTGCTATTAAGTTCAGGGAAAAACCCCTTCTCAGCAAAGGCTTATTGTATGGCTTGCTTAGGGGGTAAAACCCTGAGTGATATTCTGCTAAGGATGTCTTATGCAGGATTTTTCCCGCTTTTTCCTAAGCAAATAGAGTCCAATTTGAGAACCGAGCGGTTTGTCTCTTGACACCTACCTTATCCTTGTTGCACTCAACCCCAGGTTTCAAGGATAAGTGTATCATTCAGTTTTAACACGACTTTGAATGATTAACGGTCGACATTTTTATTGGCGTGGTCCCCCTATACCTTGCCTGACGTATTCTGAGGAGGTTCTCAGATCCAGGACTTATCTCGTAAAAGCCGAGTGCCATCACGGTTTCGAACTCCGGGATACCGGAATTGGTCGGGAAATCACTCCCAACTTACCAGTAGGTCGTAACCGTAGGAGTCTTTAACCTTTCAAAATTTAATTTAATTAAACTCCAAAGAGAACTTTATATATCAAAAGACAATCAGCTCTCAAGAGACTCCATATAATCTACAGAAATTTATTTAGAAATCTTGAAAAATAAAAGTGAGGATTATGAAAAAATATAAAAATAATGAACTAGCGTTTTATCAAGTAATATCTTAAGCCTGAAGAGAATCTATTGGATTTAATTGAGATTTATATAAAGAAAGCCCATAAAAATAAAAAATTTAGTAAAAATAAATTGGTATATTAAGCTCCATTTTAATTTAATTAATAAATAGACTCAAATAGCTATTAAAATTCAATATAAAACCTATGCACTTAAAATAGAATTAAGAATGTAAAAAGATTAAAATAGGGATTAAGTTTGGCTTGAGGATTACCATAACGTTTACTTTTTTCTAGACCAAGAAGATATCACTCTTACAGAATTGAGCACCTCAGTTGATAATGAGATGTAAAAAGTTTTATTTGTTTTTAGTTATTAGCATTTATTTATTCCTCAAAATTTAGATAATTAAGTATATATCATTTATTGGTAAATTATAATTCAAAGCAAGAACCAAACAACTACTGGAGAAAAGAATCTAGACACTTAAAATCTGATGATAAATTAAACTTTAGATAAATGAAGATCAACTACTTAAGCATAAATTAATACCTCGCAGATCAGTTCAGGTGGCAAACTCCTAAAACGTAGTAAGATGAAATTAATTCTCCTCAAATAACTTGATCTCTGATCCCTTGAGTCCCTTGAATAAATGTCCTATAGGCTTGACTTGCTTGACGTTTACTAATTAAAAATCAAATTTCTTCAAAGATTTGGATATTTTATACTTAATAAACCCGATTGGTAACAAACCTAGTGTGAACTAAAGCAGACTAAAAAATTGCAGGAACTAGTTTATAATTTTGTCACAAAAAAACTTTAACTTCCACTCGACACAAGATCTGTAAGTCTGGGTTTTAAATTCTATTAGGAGAGCAATAATACAGGGAACCTACTATTCAGATATTCATTCACCCAAATTCACTCAAAACTTAGATAAAGATAACAAGAAGTAGATCTATCAAAAAACCTTAAAGATTGATAGTCATAATCTCATTCATATTAACTGGGTAATTAATAAATCAAACCCATTTTATATAAAAAATAAAGTTTAAAAATGAGTCTTTATAGCATGCTCCTCTTGTATCTACAAATAATGAAGATAGAAATTATCTTTATTTCGAAGAAAGAAAGTCTACTGGATTATGAAAAGAAAATTGCGGATCTATTTGGATTATAGCTAACTTTAAATGAGTCTATCAAAAGAATTGAAGTAAGAATATAATTAATTTTATGTGTTATTATAGGGCTGCTTCTCTTATGCTAAATGGATATTTATGATGGATTAGAAGCTTTATACGCAGTGTTTGAGAGATCTCAAATATTTCTTAGTTGATATAATTGGTGTCAAAAGCAATCAATATTTGTTTAAAATGATTGAAAGTCATGGGGATAGCTCATATTTTTCCCTATAAAAATTCTATATTTCTGAATTTATTATAGAGAGATGAGTACTTAGGATAATTAGTTATAAATATTATTTATTAAAACTTGGACACCAATTCAGCTCCACAAGTGGATAACTATATCAAGAATTTTAATCACTTAAATTTATCTAAGAATCAAGAATAATTTGTGAATTTATACTTGAAAAAACAAAACATCATACAACTAGCTCTTCTTGATTCTGAATTCAAAATCACTTATAAAGTGCTTTTAAGGATTCATATGAACAATAAAAATAATGATTATTTAGATAGAGTTTCAAGTTATTGTGAAGAAATTATCAAGGGAACGATCCAGAAATGATTAAGGTTAAAAGAATAAGATTTGCAACTCGGCAAACAAAATAACCTAGGCTAAATTGATAAGAAATGGATAAATCGTTTAGAAAAGTTACTGCTTATTAGAGACAGTCTGGGTTATAACTAGGATCAAGTTGATGTCTATCAATTATTCTTATCAGTACTTGACAATAGAGTAACCTCTAGTATTGAATAAATAATTTAAAATCAAATCATTCCAATGAAAAAATCCAGTAAAATGTCCTAAAGTATCTCCAAAATCAATTCATTAAATGCCAAAGATCCTTAACTCTATTAATACTTATCAAATGCAGAATCTTTTATAAGTTTACTTATTTAGCATGATTAATCTAGGAAGTATTTAGAGGATTTGAAACAAGAGTAGAAGCTTCTTGATATCATTCATTTCCTAAAATCCCACTCATTGTTAGTAGGATAAATTCCTATGACTTTATTGAGATAAGATTTTAACTCTGATAAAATTATTGGTAGAATTCTTTAAGTATATGGGTTTAAAGAGTATCCTCGGGACTATAACCTCTTTCTTAAGATCCATTATCAAATATATGAATCAAAATCTGAACTAGTGATAGTCAAAATACTCAAGCATTTTAATCAACTGAGATACTTTGAGAGTTAAGAAAACATACCTGACTTCATAAACCATCTCATCTAAAAGACAATTCTTTAAATTGAAGCAATAAGGTTACCTCTAGATGAGTTTTGCAATGAAAATTAAATCAATAAAGCTCTTAGTTTCAATTAAGTAGTTCAAATATTGATGATTTATAAGGAGTTTTGATGAACCAATACCTTAAAGAGTAAAAACAGCACATTAAATTCCTAATGACTCATCTGAAAATCTACTCATTGATTAAAAGTTGAATCTATTGTTTAAATTATGTTACTTATTAAATTTAAACTATTGTATACTTTAGTTCTCTATATTTTAAAAATAAAATTCTATCCTTTAATGAAAAATAAAACGTTAATTTTATGAAATTGTAAGAATATAATAAACTTTGAAACTTCATTTCTAATATTTTTTGACTCTTAATATAATTTATTCTTCTTTTTTGTCATAGACTAAGGATAAATAATTCCTAAATCTCCATCCACGAACTCTTTTATATTGCCAATCTTTTAGTTACTAATAGTGCAAAATATTAAAAATTATAATAAATAAATCATAGTGGAGACAATCGTATTAGATATTTAAATGGACATCTAATTATAAGTTTAATTGTTATAATTATAATTTAGAAACTTTTTCATATAAATTTAATATATCGTCTAATGTAATGCCTTAAATTCTAAATTTCATAAAAAGGTTCTGAGCATATAATTTACAAGCAAATTTTAAAAAGAAAATTAAAGTATTAATCTTTAAATATTAACTTAAATTTATACATTTTTGAATTGTTTGATTCTATCCATAACATTATTTAGCGTCTATCTAAGTCCTCGTTTGTCAAGGTTTTATAAATTAATATTTCAAAGCATTTTGAAATATATGATTAAATTATAAACTTCCTTGAGATTGGGGAAACATAAATTTTAAGGGCCCAGGTAAGTCTATATTCCAGTCATTTTCCTTATGCATTATGTATACAATTTTTATTAAAATTAATCAGGAATATAATGTGAAATATGATTAATTTAAAAATAATGTGCAGATTTTCTATCTAAGGGTATTTTTTCAAAAACATCAATTTCTCCGGAATTTATTAAATTTAAGCGCTTTATATCACTGAATTGTAAATTCCTTTTAGATTGTTATAAAATTGAATTATCTTTTAAAGTTAAATTCTCTATTTAACCAAACCCAATGTATAAATCTCTACAATTTACATTTGATAAAATAATTTATACTCTTATACATAAAATAAAGAATTATTATGGAGAAATACATTCGATTTGGAAAAATTAATAAAAATTAATTATTTATTAATTACCTTCAGTTATGTTGTTTGGAAAATGTCTCTAAACCCTGTTAATATTGTACTCTCTGGATAGTGCCTGCTATTGATTTAATTATTAATCACTTCTTCTAAGTGAGAAAAACCAATTATAATTATTTGGGAGTTAGCTCAAAATCAAGAATTTCGCTTTCTTAGACGAAACATGGATATTGGCAATAGTAAATCTAAATTGCGGGATCTCCTTAAAATCGACTTAGATTCAAATTTTGAGTCACTTTTAAATTGATAACTCCCATGAATTTAATATTTTATTAATTTAATTTAAATTAAATATATGGGGGGGGAAGCTCCCTCTTATCTTTATTTTTTTATGTAAAATTTATTAAATTCTTAATAAATTACAAAATTTGATATTTTATGACTCATTAAATATCATGATCATATTGTCATTTTATGAGTAGTTCAAAGAAATATAGTATAACATTATTTAAGATGGTTAGAACAAGAAAAATTGAATTAGAATTACACTTAAAATTTGATAAAATATTTGGAATGGTAAAGAAACATACTGGTTAAGATACAAAACCTACAAATATATGATAAAAAATTTCAGAGTTTTTGGAATCAGAAGAGAGATATTGACTATTAATTTTTAAATTAAAGTATTTTAGCAATGAAATTAGACCTGATAAAAAATTAAATCAAAAAAATAAAAAGTGCAGAAAACTTCCCACACTAAATGTTTTCCTACAATAGTACTTTTTACTTCAAGTTATATAAATTAAAATAATTTAATATCTAATGCCTTTTATATATCAATAGAAATTTTTTTACATTTAAGGCAGATTGAAAAAATATGCAATTTACTACTACATAAGTTTCTAAAAAAATCGTTTTTTTAATTTTATATTATTGGCTGAAAGATCTATCTTACATTACATAAGTAATTATATGTTATTATGAATTTGCCTGCTAATATATTAATTAGGCAGTATGAACACCTTAAAATTTTAGGACAATATATTTTTTACTGTATGTTAGTTGTTATTACTACTGATTTCTTTCAATTTATACATAATTTTTTGGATAGTAAAGATAACTCGGATCAATGAGTAGAGCAAAAAATTTTTGCAAGTAAACTATTAACCATTTTAAATATTTTAAAAATTACTCTTGCCTATTATTTGGTTAATAAAAAAATTATAAACAGAATAAATTGTAAAAGTTAGCATTTTTTAAGCAACTCTTTTTTAATAATCAGTCAAAATAGAAAAAAATAGTCAATTTAAAAATTCATAAAATACAAAAATAAATATAAATAAATCACTTTCAAAACATTGTTATAATTATTTTTAATAAATTTGTTTGATATATATATTATTATATTTAAAATGGGCTCAAGTGATAAATATTATATTTTTACTACTTGAGCCCATTTTTATTATATTAAAAATTAAAATTTTTTATTTTATTTGTTTTATTTTAAATTTATTTTTATATATCAAATTACTTTATTACTAACATGAAATGAAGTTTATTCACTGTTTTAGAAATTAATGAAATAATTAATTTTATACATTGAAAATTTTAAATTTTAAAGATTTGTTACTTTTATTAGTAAATTATTTGATTATTATTTATGTTTTTACTTATGAATAAATTAAACTTAATTTAGGTTAAAAACAAACTTAATTTCTATAATTAAAAATATATAAACTTATTTTAAAATATAAACAAAAAATTTTATTATAAAAGACAGGCTGCATTAGCAAAAATAAATGAGTTTTAATGATTAAATTCACAATATTATATAATTTTATTGTTTATACTGTAGATTTCTAATAAATATATAAAAAAATGTTTTAAGTATATATATTATAAATTCCTTTATATTTAAGGATTTGTATATTCACGATTTTTTTACTATTTTGACTGAATCATTTTCAATATGTCGAATTATTTTTCATAAGTTTATTATATAACATTGAATTTTCATAATGAGATAGAATGATTTAATTAAATAAATTTATTTAAATAAATTTTTTAAAAAATTAGCATTTTATTATAATTTTATCAATATATTCCCCCGCTTTAATAATTATCTTATAAATATAGGTGCCAGGATGTTCTGGAAGAAATCAGTATGCCCAAATTGTCGGATATGTTAAATTTTCAAGAATAATTATCTCTCAATATTTCATCAGAATCCAAACAGATTGTATATTTGAATTAGGGAAAATTAATTTCAATATAAGTTCTATAAAGGTACATTCAAAATCCCAAAAAACTTTCACTAGTTTGATTGAGTTTTTGATTGATAAAAGTAGACTATTAGTGCATACTTTATTAGCGTTATAATAGGGTTTATATAGGGGTTTAATGTTTAAATATTAGTAATTTAAGTGAGTATATGCGAGTTTTGGGGTCAGTTTATGACAGTGAGTATATAGATTTATTGTTTAAGTTGCGATATGGATGAGATGATTATAGTGATCAACTCAAACCTGTTCTGAATTATACGTCTAAAGCAAGGCTTCTCCATAAATCTTCAGCAAATGTGAGGTCTCACTGTCTTTTAGCATTGAATTTAATGATATAGCATCTTAATTCTAAGCCTAAGAGACCCTTAAAATTTTAGCAGGCATCATATTGAATATCTTATTAATAATAAGACTCTTAAATACTGGGCTCATTTCTCTCTTGCCTAGAGGGCTGTGATGTTTCATCACCAATTTCCTGAGCTACACATATCTGCTTAATCGATAGCTTACATATATAAAAATAACGGAATATATTACAAGATTGTCAATCGCAATAAGCGAGTGATTGACTTTACTTTAGTGTTCCATTTTATAAGGATAATTTAAATTATACATTCGATTAAATTCAGAGGGCTATTACTATTAACATTAAGTTCATACACGCTGATGAGGCAGTATTCACGTTTAATACCTTCATATCAAGGTCTTGGTATAAAAGATATAACAACATTGAAGTATATGATTAAAAGGTTAAGGTTTAAACTCATGCTATACTTGGTAGAATAAGCGAAGATAATTGCCTCGAAACTTATGCAATCCACCCTCACTCAATAAAGACTGAATAATACATAAAGTTCTTTAAAAACTCAGAGATAAGTACGCGGACAAAGAGATTATTCAGTTTGTAGATAACTTATCTGTTCAAAAAACTAAAGACACAAGGAAGGAATATGAAAGGCTAAACATAACACCTGTATTAATCTTCCATATAGTCCTCAGCTCAATGGAATTGAATGGAATTGGGACCTATTAATTAGCCACTACAAGAAACTTCTGCTCTATCATTTGATACACGATCTGAAGATAGATACAGTCGATTTTATTAAGAGTGCCGCTAAGAGAGTCAGCGATGATAAAGCTAAAGTATGCGCAAGAGAAGGGAGATTTTGTGTATATAAATAAGTATTAGACTTAAACGAATGAAAAGTTCACATATTAAATTTGCCCGTAAAGGATTTGGCTTCTCTTTCTTTTCTTCCTCTTAAGGCTTGCTTGGGCTCTGGCTTTAGAAATCTTTTAAGAGTCTCTTCCTCAATTCATGCTTTACTTGTGACTTTCTCTCTTTGCTTAACTTGCTGAGCTCTTTCATCAAGTATATAGCAGTTCCTAGTTTTTCTATAAAGTTAGAAGGCTAAGCTTACTTGAGATGAATGGATGCTTCTGTAGTTCCTAGAGCCAGGTGTCGATTATTTTTATTCCTTGATTTTCTTTTTCTTCAGGAGAGATGCTGTAGCGTTTCTAATGAGCTTCTTAAATAACTTCATTTAACTACTCAGTTTTCAGAGTTGCAAGAACACCAAAGAAGAAGTTTCTCTCTGGCAACTTATTAGAGAGCTGTAGCTTTGATGGAAGGTAGAGAGCTACGTCCGGATCACTCATAGCATCGTCATATAGGTTTGTCACTGATATTTCAGGGTAGTTAGGTATCTCTATCATCCTAATTTCATTAGACTTAAAAGCTTTTTTCTCTTCACTCAGTAAGGCTTTTAAGAATGAGATTTTAGTTCCCTCCTAAGTCGGCAAGAACAATCCAACTATAATGGATTTATTAATCTTACTTAAGAACTTACCTTGCTATACCAAATATCTATAAAGGTCCTCTTTACTTCGAAATTTTCCTATTAAATCTTGAGATTAAATTCTCTTCATTGCATCATTCATAGACTCCATCTTGCTTCCTCTTTCTAGAAATGTTAATGAAATTTAAAATTATGGATATCCATTCTAAGTTTATTAAAGTCTTACTACTAAATAGGGAGGACCTACTGGAGGTCAACCTTGAAAAGATATACGGAGAAGCATTGAAAAACTTGCTCCAAGTTTCACAGATTGATTTCCATTTTTATCAATCTATCTCCATTAAATTGCTCCTAATAATGTTTAATTATTTTAGGAGGTTCTCCAAATTAAGTTCAAACTTTATTAGGAGTTAAATTTTAAGGTTAAAACTTAATTAGGAGCATAATAAATTAAAAAATGTTTAATAAAATTACCTCCAAATTAAGTTAAAACTTGATTTGGAGGACCTTCTAGAGAAACAAAACTTCATTAGGAGTATTTTAATTTACTAAAATGTATAAAATTCACATAAAATATGTGAACTTACAGTCTTTTATGGTTAGTTAATTTTCTTACCTCTCAGCAAAGAATTTACAAGAGTGTCCTATACTCTACTATAATAGTTTATCTAGGCAGATTTTATCATTATTATAATAAAATATATCAGCAAACAAAAATGAGCGCTAACCTTTTGAGAAGAGCGGCATTACTTGGGTAAAGTCAATAAAAATTATCATTCCAGCAACCAAGAAAAGTAGAGACCAGAGACGCTTGTACTCAGTGGGAGCCTACTTATGACAACTTTGACCAGTCTAGCTTTGAGATTTAAATATAAGTTAAGTAGGAGGTTATCATAGAAGCTGTGCAAATTGAGGAGGAGGTTAAACAACCCGCCATAGAGCATTAATAAATACCAGCCAAAGTTGACTATTAATGCAAAGAATGCAATAAAGTTTTCCCTTACAAGTCAACTTATAAGAGACACTTGAGAGATATACACAACGATATGCCAAGGTTATATCTCAAGCATTAAAAGAAAGATGGCAAATATGTCTGTGAGTTCTGTGAGAAGCCATATTCTCATACTAGAGACCTCAAAGTGCACTTAAAGAAAAAGCACAATCAAAGTTTTGCCTTCATTCATGAACCTACAGGAAATAGATCCCTCTAAAAAAGAAGATCAAGAAACCCAGTGGAGTCTCTTAGAGTTAAAGTGTAGAAGTAAGTCAAAATGAAGAAAGCAGTCAAGATATTTCCAGTCTCTGAGATCAATAAAATCATGGTTAAAATAGAGGCAATGAAGATTCCCATATTAAAAGTTATTGACTTAGATTCTTGCATAGAAAGCTACCTCACTCTTGAAGATAAAATAGAGAAGAGAGTCATTACTGATGACTAATATGCTTACAAGATATATCCATTCAATTACTTCCTTGCTGATGACAAGTTCCAAATGGAATTTGCTAATGAGTATTATGCTCTTTAAAAGGCAAAGTTAAATGAGTGCAGGCATATCATCTAGCTTGATGCTATTTTACTTGGTAAAGATCATGTAGCCTTCAGGCTTCCTTTACTTGAAATGACTTACAGAGAATTCTTATCTGACAATAGATGTCAGAGATAAATTAGCTAGATAGTATAGCAGATAGTTGAGGGGATTGAAGAGCTTCACAAACTAAGTTATGTTCATAGAAATTTAAAGCCAGAGAACATCATGATGAACTTTCGGCCTCTTAGAGTTTATATTGATGACTTCAACAGAGCTCAAAGAGTGCAAGCCTCTGTATAACAAAATGTATACAGCACTCCTGGATATTTTCCAGAGAGAGAGGATTGGAGAGATGAAGAAACTTAATGGGATATCTGGGCTCTAGCAGTAATAATAATAGAGAGCGACATGCCAAGAAACGATTACTTTAGCTGCAGGGGTGAGAGAGATTCTAAGCAGAGAATCAAACAATATCTCGATAAAAATAAAATAAATGGAGGTCTCAGAGAACTTGCATACTCAACTATTATCAAGCCAAGCTAAGAGAATTAACAAACAATTGAAACAATCAAACATCAACTAAGAAAGATAAAATTCAGAGAACTGCCACATGACTCTAAGTTTATGTTTGTGTGAAATATTTTAAAAACTCGCTTGTTATACTCACTTAAATTACTAAAATTTAAACATTAAACCCATACATAAACCCTATTAAAACGCTAATAAAGTATGCCTTAATAGTCTACTTTTATCAATCAAAAACTCAATCAAACTACTGAAAGAGTTTTGGATTTTTGAATCATCTCAAGTAAGCATAGACTTCTTATTTTATAGAAAAACTTTGTACTGTTATTTACTTGATGAAAGATCGCTGCAAATTAGACTGAGAGAGAAAGTCTTAAGTAAAGCATGAATTGAGCAATAAGAGACTCTTCAAAGATTTCTAAAAGGCAGATGAGATGAACATAGATTCAGGGGCTGGCGCTAAGAGAAGAAATATGGGCCCAAACAAGCCATAAGAAGAGATGAAGAAAGAGAAGCTTAACCCCTTTACGGGCAAATTTAATATGTGAACTTATTCATCCGTTTAAGTCTAATACTTTTTTATATACACAAAATCTTCCTTCTCTTGCGAAACACTTTTGCTTTATCATCGCTGACTCTTTTAACAGTTTTCTAAATAAAATCTACTGTATCTATCTTTAGATCGTGCATCAGGTGGTACAGCAGCATTTTTTTTATAATGCCATTTCTTTTTCCCCCAATATAGTTCAATTCCATTGAACTGAGGGCTACAAGGAACATTAAATACAGGTGTTATGTCAAGCATTTCATATTTTCTCCTTGAGTCTTTAGTTTTATGAACTGATAAGTTATCAACAAACAGAATGATCTCTTAGTCAGCATACTTATCTCTGAGCTATTGCAAAAATTTAATATATTATTCAGTCTTAATAGAGCGAGGGTGTATAACATAAGTCTCAAGCCCACTATCTTCACTGATTCTACTAAGGATTGAATAATTTTATTCCTTAACCTTTTGATCATAAACATCTATGTCACTGTACCTCTTATACCAAGACCTCGATATGAAGATATTAAACGTGAATACTGCTACATCATTGTGTATAAACTCTTTATTATGCTCTTAATCCCTCTGCATTTAATCGAATATTTAATTTAAATTATCCTTATAAAATGGAACATTAAAGCCAATTACTCTCTTAATGCGATTGACTGTCTAGTAAGATATTCCGTTATTACTAAAGAAATTCGCTATAGATTAAGCAGATATTTGAAGCTCAGGAAATTGGTGATGAAACATCACAGCTCTCTAGGCCAGAGAGAAATGAGCTCAGTATTTAAAAGTCATATCATTAATGAGATAATCAATATGATGCTACTAGAATTTTAAAAGTCTTTTAGGCTAAGAATTAAGATGCTATCTCTTTAAATTCAATGCTAATAGACAGTGAGTCCTAACAGTAGCAGAAGATTTATGGAGCAGTCTTGCAATATATGTGTAATTCAGAACAGGTTTGAGTTGATCACTATATTCATCTCATCCATATCGCAACTTAAGCAATAAATCTATATACTCACTGTCATAAACTGACCCCAAACATCGCATATACTCACTTAAATCACTAATATTTAAACATTAAACCTCTACATAAACCCTGTTAAAACCCTAATAAACCATGAGTTAATAGTCTACTTTCATCAATCAAAAACTCAATCAAACAACTTCAGGGGTTTTGGGGGTTTTATAAAATGATTGCTCTTATTATATAATTTAATTAAATAGCATTAAAAGATCAAACACACTATACATAGCTCGTTTAGAGCGTTTAATATTTAGTCTATAATTACTAAAATTATAAAAAATATTTTTGTTCACTCGTTTAGCTGTTTAGTCCTCTGAAATATAATTAAGGTTTTGATATTAAATCTATTTATAACTTAATTAAAGCACTTTAAATTCTATTTCTGAAATTAAACATTAAACTTTTAAACATCAAGGTTAAAATTACGTTTAATTGATTTGCAATTTAATATATAAATCTCTTTAATTATTGTCAGTTATGATTAATCAAATTTTGAATTTGTATTTATTTATCTAAATTTCCTAATTCAAATGTATTTTAGCAATATTAAAGCTTACTAATAAAATATAATAGTGATTCATCCAACTAAAATAATACTGCGATTTCAAAAAAAACCTTCTTTTAAAAGTTTGATTAAAAATCTAAACTCTAAAGTTTCGTGGATAGATAAAATAGCTCAAAAAAATCTTAAATTATCAAGAACTTAAAATGTCATAAGATTGATTAATAAAATCAGAGTTTAATTTACTATTGTTAAAATACATTAGAATAGGAAATTATAGATAAATAGATAAATCATTATAACATAATGTAATTACAACTGCCACTAATTTCACTTAATCTATTACTAATTTGATTTACACTCTTAATCTTAATTTAATTATGACCAAAATCAATTAATTATTAATTATATATTTTATTTGTGTGCAAGTGTGCAAAAATATATTTAATAAAATAGGGGGTAGGGTGTGTGCAGAAATATAATTATATATTATTTGAAGTTTAAATCAATTATAAAATCATATGTAATATAATCTTCTACCTCTGTACAATTAACCTAAAATCAAAAACCCCAAAACCCCTTAATGAGGTTTATAAGTGCTTTGATTTGTAGGGAATTTGTTAGGGGTTGGAGTTATTAATTAAATGCGAGACAAAAATTACAAGCTTTTGGGGTCTATTTATGATGAAGAGTATATAAATTTAGCGTTTAAACTGCGTTATGGATGTGATATGTATAGTGAATAACTCAAAACATTACTGAACTATAAGTCTATTGCACTGCTCTTAAAGCGTAGTCCCTCAACTGTTCGTTCTCATTGCTTGAAAGCTTTGTAATTAAAGCAATAATAGCTGAATTCTTACCCTAAGAGGAAGTCTAAGTTTCTATAGAAGCATATTGACTTTTTTATTAATGAAAAAACTTTGAAGTATTGGGCTCACTTCTCTCTCGACTAACGAGCTATTATGTTTCATCGCCAGTTCCCTGAGTTGATGATCTCTGCATAGTCTGTTGCAAACATTTATAAACGAAACGGTATCTCTTACAAAAGTGTTAATCGTATCAAGAGAGTAATTGATTTCACTCTGCCATTTTACAACAACAACTTAAATTATATTTATAATTAAATGCAGAGAGCCTAATAGAATAATATTAAGTTTATTCATGCTGACGAGGCTGTGTTTACATTCAACACTTTCATCTAGAAGTCTTGGTATAAGAGGCATAGCAACATAGAAGTATATGACTAGAAAGTCAAGGTATAAACAATGGCTATTCTTGGAGGAATTAGCGAGGATACTGGTTTAGAAACTTATCTTATTCATCCTAGCTCTATTAAGACAGAGTAGTATATAAAGTTCTTAGAACAGCTGAGAGAGAAGTACCCTGAATAAGAGATTATACTATTCGTTGATAATCTTTCTGTTCATAAGACCAAAGAAACAAGGAAGAGTTATGAACAACTTAGAATAACGCCAGTGTTCAACGTACCTTACAGTCCATAGTTTAATGGAATTGAGTTCTACTGGGGAATATTAAAAGTTCATTACAAGAAACTGCTGCTATATCACTTGATGCATGACCTACCTATCGACACAGTAAACTTTATTAAAAGCTCAGCGAAGAGAGTAGATAATTTGTTCGCTTAAAAGTGTGCTAAAGAAGGGAGAGTGAATGTATATAAATAAGTTTTGTAGTTAAGTTAATGAATATATGAGTCACATTTAAAATTCTTTAGAGGGAGCTGGCTTCTTTTCTTTTCTTCTATTTCTTGCTTCCCTCCTCCTAAGTTTCTTCTCTTGCTGCCAGCTCCAGCATCTATGTTCATTGACTCTAGAGGCTAAATATTAGAGTAAAGTCTCTTACTCACTTCATACTTTGTCCGCGACTTACGCTCTCTGTGAAGCTTGCTCTATTCCTTCATCAA
>ARYC01018716.1:0-80805 GCA_000711775.1 Oxytricha trifallax
GCACTTTTGAAACCTTATCACAGGATTTTGGTATTTAAGGTTGACAGGGTACCCCTTGCCCTCGAAGAATGTCTTGAGATCATCAATCTTTTCTCCGTTTTAAAAAATGTCTCTCTTTATTTCATCCATGATCACAATATGCGGTTCTGAGTGTGGCTTGCTGGAATCGATGCAGAACTATCTATTCAGTATTTTGAAGTCCTCCGTGATAAAGATCTTTCTCAGGAGTTTTGCTATTGTAGTCTTTCCTGTGTTTGGCTCCCCATATAACCAGACAACATTTACCTTATCTGGACATTTTCTAAAAATTACTCTGTAGACCTTATCCGCAGCATCAAAGTACAGCATTTCTTCTAGTTTTTTAGTATTGAGATGATTTAAGTGAGGAGACTTGGTGTCAGAGCGTTCTAGAAAGGCAATGAGAGATTAGAACTTTGTTAATGATGGCTCTGGTTTAGAGAGGATCTTCTATTCGTAACCTTGAATTATTACCAGCTTTTTGTGATTTTTCACTATCTGATCGCAAACTTCATCGTCATCTTAATACATTCTGTACATATCCTGGACCCCGCTTATCTTTTTGGCTCTAGTAAGCTGTTTAAATGTCTAGGTAATTCTACTCTATGATTCTGATGATACATTAGACGAGGACCCTCTGCTTCCCTGTTTCACCGATTAAACTTTTGCGAATGCTATGAATTCCTAGAAATGGCTTGAATCACCACAGTGAAGTATTAGCTTATCATTGTTTGCATTGCATAGAGTCTCCTTAGCTTAACTTTGCCCAATAGCTAGAAGACAAATTAGAGACTGGTCAATTTCTTATACCCGAGGTAATCTGTACCGCTAAAGTAGTTCTTGCAGAGTCTAAGACCATCTTGCTTTAACTGTATCAATAAGTACTATCTTCTCAACTCCTCTATAGTACTGTGGAAGATGAGTGAATGGTCAAACCTCGGAGTCAAATCAGACATCTCTCTTTTTACGCCTGTGTGAATATGTTTCTCGTCTTTAGCTTTGATCTCAAATACAAATGTGTGGAGCTCGTTGATTTTCATTTCATTCTAATGATTAAGTAGTCTTTCCATCCTGCAAATATCTTATTCTTATTGATAACAGAACTTCTCTCTTTAAAACCTCTCTGTGTCATCCATTTAAATACTTAAAGCATTTATTATAATTAAAGTTCCTAATAATTATTAATCACTTTTCATTCTGTACAATCTGATTTAAAAAAAAAACTATTTTTAAAATTGTACAATGTACAATGTACAATGATTTAGTACGCCTTAATATAAAAAAAACTAAAATTCTAAAACTGTACAATGTACAATGTATAATTTGGTCATAATTATAATTAAAAGATATCTTTAAAATTAAAAGTGTACTAAATCAAATTAAAATTAAGAACATAGTAAATTAGTGCCAGTTATAATTACTTAAATATTAGAAATGTATTTGTATTTATCAAATTTCCTAATATTATCTATTTTAGCAATAATATAAAAAAATAACTTATAAAGATAGTGCAAACAGTATTTTTTGCAGCAATGGGAATTCCAGGAGGTGGGAAAACTCTAACTACTAAGCGTTTAATGCGCCATTTCAACTTTTAAAATATTCTACCATTCTCTAGTTAAAATCTTTACAGAATATTCAGCAAGATCCTTGAATGGGGCTACTTAGAGTATTCTGATTAATAAATGAATAAAACTAACTATCTCACTCTATGAAAAGGCTGTTAAGTTTCTTCTGCCCCTTCCGTCTAAGAGTAATTACCTATTCAACTATATTAAGATTCAGAAATTTTTCAAGATTGCTCAATTAAGTTATAATAAAATTTTAGAAAAGTAAAGGCTTGGATTGCTGCAGAGGTTATGGATGCATGAAATGATTAGAATGTTTAATTAATTAATATAATTAGAATTTGAACATTTTGATATTCCTTATGCTCAAACATATCCAAAGAAATTCAATATAAATTATACTATAAACTAAAAAATATTAATTTTCTAACTGATATTCAAAAAATTTAATTATAATCCTATCTGATATAGAAGAACCGACAAGTGTATATTACTCCAACTCGCTTCATTAAAATATAACAATTATTATAGACACTCATGAACAAATAGAATTTATAACTACAACTATTTAGTAGGCATCTAAAGAAGATCTAAATTCGAAAATGATTCTTCTATGATATTCATGAAAATAATTTCTGATTAAAAAGCTTAAATTATATAAAATATAAAGAAATTGCTGATGTTTTAAAAGGTGTTAGTCCAGACTATTGTATGAATTTAAAAATAAATTGAAATAGTAAATAAATGATGGCAATTAATATGTTTTTTATTAATAGCAGAAGCTCAGCCACTTCTAGATGAAGCACTTAGGGCCCTCAAGACCTTAAACCCCGCCCTATCCAATTAAGTTGGCTCTTGATGCATTTTTTATAACATCATGCTAGGAATTCCACCAAAATATATATAGTCATTTAAGAAATATATTTAGAATAAAATTAATGAGGACTGATACTAAAAGATTCAATTAACTGTTTAACTATTAAACTCTTTGGTATTATTTTAGTTATATAATTACCTGCATAAAATTCAATTTTATAGGAATATTTGTTTAATTCAAGAGTACTTGACCAACCCAAAGTTCATCCCAGACAAAATCCGCAAGGCCTCTGAAGCGGCCGAGGGCATATGCAAATAAGTGATTGCAATATGCATGTACGATTTGATTGCTAAGGAAATCCGCCAAAAGCGAGAAGCTCTAGGTGAAGCCTAAGAAAACTATAAATTTGTTAACAAGCTATTTATAATTAATATATAAAATACGCAAAATAAGTATATTTATATAAAGGTGATTTAATTTTTATTTTTGGCTTACATAGTTGGTCGAATGTCCAGTTGTTTATAAAGTACCAGCTCTTTCAATTATCTTATAACTCGAAAAGCTGTAAGATTTCAAGACCTATTTAATTTTTTTCTATTTGTTGGGACTTTCTTTGTTATTAGAATTTCTCATATCTTGCATAACATTAAATTCTGAGCTTCGTTTCTTATAATCCAAAAGAGATTTTTCAAGTGAATCTTTTAAATAATTTATTGAAGAAATTTAAGATGATAGTTCAACAAACAATTGCTTTGGCTAGGCTTCTTCTAGTATTGAGTCTATATTGTTTCATCCTGCACTTTTAAGATATAGACCTTTAACTATGCAACCATTTGTAAGTGGCATTAACAATAATTTTTCTAACTTTTTCATGTGTATAGATAAGATTTTCTTATCTATTGGGTACTAGTATTTATATTACGAATAAGGTTTATTCTTCAGCATACATTCAATTTCTATGTTCATAACAAGCTTACCCTCCAAAGTCTTAATGAGAATATCGAGTGAGGATTTCACAACCTCGATTAGTGTGTTGAATCTCGCAAGTTCTTAAAGCAGGACTGAGTTTATTGACTCATCGTATCTGAATGGGTATTTCTTCTACACTTCCTTAATCTTGAAGGGCTCTCTGATTTGGTACAGTATTTCTCTTGCCATTTTAATAAATTATTTATTTCACTTGAGTTCTTTGAAATTATCAAAATATATCCAATAATTGAAGTAGCTTCATTAATTGCAAATGTGATACTCAGAATAATTTAAATTAAGTTTATTATTAAAAATTTTATTTATGTTTTTACTGGCATTTTCATTCAATCACACAATCATAGGCGATTCCTCGTCAGGCAAATTTTTAATATACTCAAAGTATTCTTCATATTAAATTACTAATTGTATATAGATTATTAATAAACAATAGACAAAAATTTATTTCAAATTCAATAATATTTATTATAGAAAGATTCAGAATATATTTTGGACACTCAAAATAGTGTAGATTTAAAGCTCCAAAAAAATTGATAATATATTTAAAATTGTTTGTCACTGAGAATTACCACATAGTAAGTGTAAATCATATAATTTAAATCAAAATTACAATTATAAGTTATATCTATTGTAGGAATACATTTGAAATTGGAAAATAAAATTTAAATTTATTTATTATAAATCTATATATAGTGGCATTAAATTTGTACAATTTAAACTATCTTGGGCTCATTCGATAGAGAATTTAAAATTAGCTGGACTTATAATTGGCGGTACTATTTTATCGCATCGAGGAAGCGAGATAACTTCACTTTAATTAAACAAATCTAAATTCATTTAATTATCCCCTCACATTAAAGTGAAGTTATCTCGCTTCCTTGATGCGATAAAATAGTATCGGCAATAATAAGTCCAGCTAATTTTAAATTCTCTATCGAATGAGCCCAAGATAGTTTAAATTGGACAACTTTAACTGCCACTATATATAGATTTATAATAAATAAATTTAAATTTTATTTTCCAATTTCAAACGTGTTCCTACAATATTAACATTTAATTTTATTTGAAAATATTTAATGTAAAAAATAAAAAAAACCATTTCCAAATAGATTGACTTAGCTTTTAAAAAGAATCTTAATTTATAAATAGTTGTTATAATAAGTAATTTTTATTAGGAAATATTCATTTATTTTTTTAGTTAAACTAAATAACTAGTTCTTGAGTAATTAATAATCATGTGATAAATTACCTGATTTTATATATATATATATATATATATATATATTTACCGAAAATCCTATAATAATTTTTAGGAATAGTATTTTATATAAAATAAATTAAAATAAAAAGCATATTTTTTATAAATATTAATTTAATGATTAATATAATAAAAATAATAGAAACTTACTTTTTATAACCTCAAATATTTTAATTTTAATTAATGGAGATTATTATAGAAAATACCAATATCTAATTAATAGTTTATCTTGAATATCTTATGTTATAAAATGACAATAAATAATTGAATGTTATAATCTGGTTGTAAGATTATCAGTGAAGATTTTACTTTATGTTTAATTGAGTTCTATAATATACTGAATAATAATTTTTGATTAGACATAGAAGTAAGCCAAAGTCTAAACTCTGGGTCAAGTGTTTACTTTTACTCCACTTTATATAGTATAAATAACTTTATCTATTTCTTAAGCTCTAGTTTCAAACTGGGTGCTAAGTGACAATTTTACAAAACAATCCAGCCACCATATTCTTTTATTTCATAAATTAAATATTTTACTTTTTTCTTTAACTTTCTTAGAGATACTGGATAGGGGAGTCTGTTCTTTTCCTCACCAAATTTCTTGATTTGTTCCATATATTAATTTTTAAAGTCAAAATCAAAATGATGGGAATGTGAGGTTTGCTATCTAATAAAATTGTAAATGCTACGGATTTAAATAATAGGCTTAATAAAGAATGTACCCAAAGCTATCTTAATATTTTTATTTTGAATCATTACAATCGTTTTCTCAGGCTTCATAACTTTGTGAAGAAGTATCATGCTGAAATCTGGTAGAATATTGTGGAATGGTTCAGGCACTGGTTCATTAGAGATTTAATAATAAATTCTTCCAAGATTAAGATAAGATCATATTGATTTCTTCTGGTAAGGCTTCGAAGTGGTCTAGAGTGGCCAACTCTAAAATCTACTGCCAGATTTTATTCTCGATAAAAGACTCAACTGGATTTGTTCTCTCTTCAACTTCTACATCTGGTCCTACCAATCCTGTTAACAAGTATAACATAATATATAAATAAAAATGATATGAGGATACCATTTTACATAATTTCCTCCTTAGGAATTCTAATTAGCTATCACAAATTTAAAATTTAAAAGCCATTTTTATGAAAAAAACTATCATCGCTCTTTTTGTCTGCTATAGATCTATTATTTCTCTTTCCAAATGCCATTGATTTATTTTTAATATACTTCTACAGCTTATACATCCATGATTATTAGCATGTATTGATATAATCAAATTTATTGAAGTACTTATTTAATTTTTTTTTGACTGGGATACTTGCACATATTTTTATGTTATTAATAGAGATTGAAGCATTTTAAGTTCCTTCATATTTAAAACTTTTAGATTCTTTTATACCTTAATCATCATAATCAGTTTCCTCGTTCAGTTTTATTTTCTATTTTTAAAGATAAGTTTATGTTACTCGAACAAATTTCTGCATACATTGGCATATAGCACCTTCAAAAATATAATTATGTAGTTATAACTATTTTTAAAAAATAAAATGCTTGTAATATGTTTTATTTAAAAATTTCAAAAAGTCTTGCTTAAGTTACTTAACTCTTTCTCTGAAATTTTGATTTTTTCAGGACTATAACTGAAACTTTAAACAAACAGCTCCTTGAACTTATTTATATTAAATTGGTACATGGGATCGAGGGCTTGAAGTTCTTGAACACAGAAGTATAACTTCTCTTTATGTCTAGCAACTGTAAACTAAAAAAATTAATTTAAATTATGTAAAAATATCATTTTTATTAATAATTTCATTTTAACTTGTAAATAATATGCAATTGTAATTAAATAAAGTTATTTAAAATTTTTGACAGACCTTCCTTGGTAATTGAGAAGTTAAATATTCTGTTTTAGTCTGTATTTCATTGTATATGATGGTTTTGGAGATTTGACACTATATAGAAGGTGAAGTTCTAATCATACTTAACTTATTTTCATAGAAATTACAAACTAATTTATAATTAAAAATTGTTTAGAAAAAGAGTAACTGACGATTTGAACTATGGTTATTGCTATTAAAAATGTAAATTGCATAACATAGTCCCTTATTAAATTTTTACTTAATAGATAAGGCTGCTATCAAAGCTTTCACCGATGTTTTCCATAATCACACAAGCACCTTGAGCCATGGCATTTTCAAGTTTTCTTGAGAAATTTTCCTGCTGGATTTTTATGCTCAATAATTATATTTTTATTTAGTAATTAAAAAAGTCTTATTTGAATTGTTTAATATCAATATATGGACAGTGAACCGCTTTATTCTAGCTACATTTTATTTGATTATATTAACCTCAATCATGATTAACTAGCTTCTCTCTGTAGCTACCTTCGAATGGCCCTGTGTATGTATAAAGAAATTTGATCCTTCATAAAAATAGAAAACTTGGTTTCAAAATATATCTAGTCTTTAATAATCTATACTATACATTGCCAAATTATTCATCAATATTACTGCACAACTCAATAAAGCTTGAAAATTATCTCGCTGCATGATGAGATTTTGCTTCTCATATATTGATTCTTAAACTCCTCCTCAAGTTTGTTCTTCTTGTCTATGATATTTTAAAGCTCGGCCTCTTTCTCTTGGAGCTGTCGAAGGACGACCTCAAGCTTTGATTGAGCTTCACCTAGAGCTTTTCGCTTTGGGCGGATTTCCTTAACAATAACATCGTAATTGCAAATTGAAATCACCCATTTGCATATACCTTCGGCCACTTCAGAAGCTTTGTGGATTTCGTCTGGGATGAACTTTGAGTTAGTCAAGTACTCTTGAATTAAATAAACATTCATATTAGCATTTATTTTATAAAATCGAATATTATGCAGGCAATTATAAAAATTAAATTCAAAAAATTTTAATAGATTTGAATAATTAATTGAATCTTTAGATTCTGTCCTCAAGAAAGTTATTCATGTCTCTACATATTTTGGTGGAATTCCTAGCATGATTAAATAATAATGCCTCAAGAGCCAACTTAATTGGATAGGGCGGGGAGTTGTAAGATTTCATTGTCACGAAGTCTTTTGTGTTCAAGGTCTTGAGGGCCCTGAGTGCTTCGTCTAGAAGTGGCTGAGCTTCTGCTATTAATAAAAAACATATTAATTCCCATCATTTATTTACTATTTTAATATATTTTAAAATTCATGCGATAGTCTGGACTGACAATCATTTAATGCCTTCAGCGATTTCTTTCTAATTTAAACAATTTAAGCTTCTTAATCAGACATTATTTTAAAGAATATCATAGAAGAATAATTTTCGATTTAGATCTTCTTTAGATGCCTACTAAATAGTTGTAATTATAAATTCTATTTGTTCATGAGTGTCTATAATAATTTTAGATTTCAATGAAGCGAGTTGGAGTAATATATACTTGTCGGTTCTTTTCTATCAGGTAGGATTGAGATAAGTAAAATTTATAGAAAATTATATTGAAACTACTTTATCTCATTTCAATAATTTGATTGTTATACTCTTTATCTTCAGCTTTTAAATAACTTCTTCAATAGTTTTGTTTTATAATTTCTTTTTTCTTTTTCAAGTATTTATAATTTTATGACATTCGAGGCCCCAAAACCCCTTCAGAAGTTTTATAAATGCTTTGATTAATGAAGTGCTGGAAAAAAAGAGTTAACTTAAGTTATTAAAGATAATTTATTTTTAATTTTGAGTTTATGAAAGTTTTTTTTTATAATCTAGTTTTTAAAAATCATCTTTTGTGTTTAAATGTGTAATTATATTTCTAAAAATTTTATTAATAAGACTATGAATTTTATAAATATATATTTATTTCTTTACTTTATTTATATAAGTAATTACTAAGATTTATCATTTAACCAATCCAAATGTTTTTATTATTAAAAATTTAAAGAATTTTAACAAAATACTTTAATATTTATTCTACAAATTATTTCTTAATTTTACTAAAGACTTTTGCATCTTTTTTCTGGTATTAATTTTATCGAATATATAAAATAAACAAATAAACATGAACAGTTAATTATTTATATTTAATCATATGATTTTAAATTATTTAAAGAAGGAAGTAATCATAAAACATTAAGTATCTTAAATATTAAACATAAAAATATGTAAATATATCTTACATCAAAATTACAAATGATCAAGAACATACATAGTTTTCAAAATTACTTTTATAAATAGAAAAATTATTTAACTGTTGAAGGGGTTTTAGGGTTTTAGTATTTGTCAGCTTTAAACTCATCTTCTTCATTTACTATTATAACTTTTTTTTCTCTACTTTTTTTTATTTTAATGAGTTGCATTAATTTTTTATGAATCAAAATTTTTCTCAATGTTACTTTTCTTTTTTTATTAAATTTATCCTGCATAAAAAACCAATAAATGCTATTAATAATCACTAAAATGAAAATTATAATAATTGACGCATCTTAGGTCCTGCTGGACTCATGAACAAAAAGAGATGAAGATTCTTTTTACAACGTTTTTCAAAAACTTCAAGAGGCTCGCCGTCTCTCTTCTTGATATTTTTTACATATTTATACTCATTATTTATTTTGTCATCTTCTATGTATAAATTTGGTGAATCCTTGTAATTGAAATCAATTTGAGATTTTTCAATATTCTAATATTTAAATAGTACAATAGTTTATTTCTTCTTAAATTAAAAATGTTTCTTATTGTCCATGCCGAGACTCTTATACATGCCTTTCAAATCATCATTCAATTTGTTTAATATAGCTTGAGAAATAATTATCATAACAACATATTTAGCAAAATATTTTAATGAAATCAATAATGAGCTAGAATGTAACATATTTACTTTATATAGTCAATGAATTTGATAACTATCTTAATAAATATTTATAAACAACCCGCATTAAATAAAAGTATGTTGGCATAAGGCTTGTAGATTATTCTTGATAGTCTTATAAATATATTAGAAAGATCAGTAAGTTCAGTTTGTCTTTTTGATGAACGTGATTATAGTGATTTAAAATTTATCTAAAGCCATTTGCTCAGTTGATATTGATTAGTTGAAACATTATTCATTAAATTATAGTGCACAAAGTTGTTGAAGATTAGGGTCTCTGGATTATATAAAATAGCTGAGTAAATACAATTGTATGATATATTCAGATAAATTCTTTATTTACAACAAAATTATAATTGAACTGTTATGAAATTTTATATTAAGGCATATATTATTTATTCCATTTTTAAATTAGTTTAAATAAAAAACTTTAATACTTTCATGCATCCATAACTTCTGCAGCAATCCAAGCCTTTACTTTTCAAAATATAATAAGAAACTCTTAATCTGAAGGGGCAGAAGAAACTTAACAGCCTTTTCATAGAGTGAGATAGTTAGTTTGATTCATTTATTAATCAGAATACTCTAAGTAGCCCCAATCAAGGATCTTGCTGAATATTCTGTAAAGGTTTTCGCTTGAAAATGGTGATATATTTTAAAAGTTGAAATGGTGCATTAAACGCTTAGTAATTTGAGTTTTCCCACCGCCTGGAATTCTCATGGCTGCACAAAATACTGTTTGCAATATCTTTATAAGTAATTTTTTCATATTATAGAATCCACCATTATCGATGGTTTACCTCAGCATTTCAATTTTAAAATTCAATATGTTATAGCTTATACCTTTGGGCCATAAACTCCTTTCAAAATTAAACTCTTCCCTGTATGTAGTCTTAAACTTATAGGCTGTTGAGGTAGCTGACAATACTAATTGGATTAAATCCTAATTATCTTTAGATAGTCTAAATATGCTTAATTAAAAAAGTCTTACCTGTCACTGTGTCTCCTATAAACAAAACTGGGAATAAATGAGTGTACCCAAAAAATGTCAAGTCATGAGTAATCAAAATACTTTAGAACTCAATCTCTTATTCCACAAGTCCAACCTGTCCATAATCGTCTTCAATTTGTTGCTTAGAATCTTCTTAGTTGCCTTGTATGTTAAACTTCTCGATATCAAAGTCCCATCTCACCCATTCTTCTCTTTGAAGGTTGTAAAAGTAGCTGAAAAAGTCTCCATTTTCATCAAGAATTTGTCTTCTTTGCAGTTCATTTGTGAATGAAAGGAGAGGCTTTTAGTTTTCAACTCCAGCGTCTAAACTTTTAAACAGCTTTGCTACTTCATCTTACAAGAACTGACTGAACTGGAGTCTTCCACTAGTGTGCAGAGGTGCTCCGAAACCCCAACTTAAAGCCATTAGGAAGATGCTGAATATTTCAGTCTTTTACAATGCTGAGATCTTTTTCTCATCAGCTTTTTAATTAAACAAATGAAGTTATAAAATTTATTTATTCCTTCCTTACAAAAATTAATTTCTTATTTAATTATATAACATTTTATTTGAATTTTTTCATAATAATATTTAATACTTATAAAGCATAACAATATTATTTTAAGATTACTTAGTATAAATTCAGTTTAGTTTCTTGATATTTTAATAAAGGGAATGATTGAAATATTTAAATGAAATTGATTTCAAAATGTTTATTCTATAAAAATTTATTATTTAACTTTATAATTTAATAATAATTTCTATAAATTGCTTTCTATTTATTTTACTGAGTATAATTAATTCAAAAACTTAATATATTTTTAGAAATTTATATAGACCATGCCACATTTGCTTACGGTTATTTGATTATAATAATTTTGTGGGGGGATGGGGTAAGTTCCTGTTCCAAAAAAGTAGGCTTACCCAAAAAGTGGCTTCTTGCTTTGTTCTTCTTTCGTTGTGTCCTGACCATACCTAAAAATATGTACTTTTGTTAATTAGTATAAATCTTTATCATCATCTAAAATATTTTACTCATAAAGACCCTTTTGTTCTCATATCAGACTCTCATTTGTTATAAGGATTCATAAATCTTCATGAAAATTACATTTGTTATTTATTTAAACAATATAAATTAAAAGAATTTATAATCTTTAATAAGGCAAGTGATACTCTTAAACCTTGAAAAATTATATATTTTTTTAAAATGCTAATCTAAGGGGGTATTGAATTATTTATTGATATGTTACTTCTAAAATTTTTACAAAATAAAAGAAATTTTAATGTTTAGGGAGGGAACTACTCCCCCAATATGTAATATTTCAATCTCGAACATCATTGTCATCTTGGGTGTGAATTTAAAAACACTCATTCAATAAAAACTTAATTACATTTGAAACGAATAGTTTTTATATATAAAATTTCCCATTATTAATTTTAAAGACAAAATGAACCAAGTTTCATAACTTTTTTTAGAGTTTTATTTAAAAATTAATTGAAAAGCAGATAACGAAAATTCAAGTTTCTTTAGTTTATTCAGCACTATAAACGTTTATAGTCGCAATTATATTTTCAAATGCTATGAAAAGTTGTTACAATTTTTGCAAAAAAAAATCTTAAAAACTATGGATAGGATTGATTAATGTCAAAATAAGTAAAAATATCATGAAATTATTGTACTTTCGCAAAAGAATTTTATTATTTTGCAAAATTAATTTTACCATTTAAACCTTCTTATTTTGATACTAGTTCGATATATAAAAGTTAGAAGAAAACTTAAATAAATTTTTAAATACACTAATTATCATTTTCGTACTAATTGGAATGATTTATTAATAGACCTCAAAAAAATATACAACATTCTTATTTTACGGATTAAGGAAGTTAAATTTATGCAGACTAATACCAGTTATGAAATAGGGGGAATACTCTAAACCATCTTAACTAAACCAAATTTGAAGGGGGGGGGATTTTATCAAATTAATTTGAGGATTATATTAAAAAGGATTTTTTATTGATGATATTTAATTGATAGAGTTAATTTAAAAATATTCTTAAAAAATTTACTTGCTAATTATTAATTGAGGAATTTATTAATTAAATAAAAAAATACTGGCCAATATGATTTAGAAAATTAAATTTAAAATATGATGTACTCGTATTTAGCTGAAAAAAATTGGTAATAAAACCAATTTACAAAATATTTTTACATTTAAGAAATTGTTTCTTAAATAAATTTTTAAATTAATAATAAATGTATTCGTATAGAATTAATCAAATCTTCGTAACGGTTTATACCGATTTCAAAAATAAACATTGATTCAAATAATTTGATTAGTTTGTAGTTTAAATTACTCATTTTTTTATTAAAAAAAGTTAATATATTTATTTTATAAAATTTTGCTTAGAAATATTCTTTTTAACATAAATAAGTATGGCAATTTAAAAGTAATCTACACTGAAATATTATGTTGCAATCACTAATAGCTCTAAGTACTAATCTGCTTTAGCCTATTTTTACTTTAAGTATTTAATTTTTTAACTGCTCTCATGCCGTAATCATAATGACTCTGAGTGGAGAGTTGTTATAATATTTACAATCTCAAAGACTGATTGATTTTTACACTAAGCTCTTTAGCGTTTTAGAAACTAAACGAATAGAGGGAAATCTCAGCAATCATAGCATAGTTAGGAATCATCATTGCCACTGGTCTGAATAAAGCTTTCAAATTATCTGATAGTTCACTTCTGCCAGCATAACCTGGGTTCATATAAAAATTACACAAATTGGATAAGATTCCCATGATATCTAAAATGATTATTATAAGTAACACCTTTATATTCTATTATACAAAAAATAATCCTTTCTCAATTCTGTTGAATTCATCAAAGCAAGCCCAAGCACCGCAGCATGCTAGACCCTTGAAAAATTAAAACATACCTTCAAATTCAATTGATCAGAGCAGTTGAATACTATGAACTGTTTAGCAATTGCCTTAGCCAAATATTTTGTAGTCTCTATTTTCCTGTACCTGCATACATTGTTTTGTGGTATCCTGTAAATTTAACTGCAATCCTCCATTAATATATTGTTTTATCTGTCTGTAAGAGGTGTGATGACCAGTCTAGTTTGATTACCTTGTTATTATAGTTAACAAAAATTATGTTCATAGAACATTTTCACATTAATGTCTAGTGGTGACTCTTTGATTATTTTGTTCATTATTCCAATAGTATCTCATTTATGATATTCATTCTTTAACATCAAATATTTATTATGTTTTGATAATGTAATTGAAATTATTTTTGTCAAAAATGAATATATATATATATAAACCATTAAACGCATTAATATTAGTTCCCTATAGATTTCGAAATATATATATATGATAAATTTCTGATAAGTATTCAAAATAGTATAATAAATTTAAATAATTAATTAAATAAAATTAATAAATCTTTTAATTATTTCTAGAACTATTGGAATATGCTGCAGCTGATTTCTTAACTAAATATCTCAAGATATCATATCATTATAAATTATTTAATAAAAATAAATCAATAAAATTACAATTTATCTATGCCCTCAAAGCATTTATTTAGGTGATCCTAAACCCTTAGTGGATCTTTAATTTTACCAAGAAAAATCTTGGGAAAGCCATTCTCTTGGTGTTCAAGTACTGTCCAAATATTAATAAATTTTAAAGTTAATTAATAAATTTTAAATTCTTATAAAAATTTAATCATAACCGAGAAAATAATTCTCTAGTTTTGTATAATTAGTTTAACAAATTCTGCAAACCTTATAAAATCATTTAGATAAAATGAAATTAAATAGTAAATAAGTTTTAATTAGAAAATATAGATTTTACATGTTCTGATATAAAGAACTTTTAAAAATTTTTAGTTTATATTTAGATAAAACTATAATTTTTATTAAAATCTAATGTAAAAAGAAGCACTTTAGGAAGAGATATTATTCTCACTTTATTTATATTTTATCTTATAAATAAATATCCATTTTTAGATAAAATTTATGATATTTCCATAAAATAAAAAATTATAATTAGAAATATCATATTTTAAATTCATTTTAGTTAGTTCAATTTTTACAATAATAATTGAAATTAAACCCAAATTAGTAATTGTTTGTTTAATTAAGATTTTATAATTCGAAAAATCATCTCATTACTTTGCTGAAAGTTCTCAAATATTCTGATCTAAATTAAGTTTTATTGTTAAATTAAAATATTGATTTAATATTTTGCTTAATAGAAATTGATATAATAAAATATAGTATTTATTTTCAAAGTTAATCAACGAATAGAAATTATCTTAGCTTATCAATAATTTGGAAACTGGCACTGATAATTGGCATTTATCTTTAACCTATAAGGCATTTGTGTTAATATTTATTGTTAAAATTTATTTTTTAAAAAATTTTCCTCAATTTATTAAACTTAATTAATTATATTTATCTATTAAAAAAGAGGATTGAAGATTAAATAACAAGTCCAAATAATTATAACTTAATTGAAAAAAATTAAGGGGATATAAAATATAATTTAATTTATAAACAAAGATAAAAAAATTCAATAAAAAAAATGCCAAATACTTTGGAATCCAAATAATATTTAATGTAATTTTGAATGAATTTTTACTTTGTTAATATAATTTCAGTAATTGACTTCAGCCTGCAAGAATTTGATGTATGGTGAGGCCGCTATGGTCATTGTTTTCATAATGTGCTCGTCAAGCAAGTCCCATATGGGTTCAGCACCCTTAAGCACGTAAGTACCCGAATCCCTGAATTCTTAGAGTTCAAATTTGACATGTTTCCATTCGTCTCTCATTTTTGCGATTGAATCCTCGAGCTTCTTCTCTCTTGAAGCGAAATCAGAGATTTCATTGACTTCTTCTATGATTTTATAAAAAAAATAATAGATTCTTATTAAAGCTTTGTATAGAGTTTAATAGAAGTAGGAGAGATAAATTGAAATATATTTTCTAATGATTTCCATAACACCCTTGTCTCATTATACAAATAAATCATGTAAAATTAAAGCAAAGGGTGGATTCTTAAGTTTCTACATGTTCTCCCAGTGACGCATTTTCAATGATGGATTTCTAAGAGCGATAATTAATGGCAAGTATAAATATTAAAAAGATATCTGTAAAATGCGAACCAACTTATCATAAAATTCAAAATTATTATTTGTTAATTGTGTTTAACAAGTATGGCTTGAAGTCTTCATAATACTTTCTTAGTTGTTAACAAACTATTCCAGTGGCTCTCTTCTCCTTAAAATCTACTCTCTCCAATCTAATAAGATTTTAGCAAGCCTCCGTGATTTCTTAAGTGATCTTGTCTCTGTAAATATCTGAGAGTGGACCATTCATCCAGGTGCCTATTTTGTAGAAGTAGTCACATATCGAGATCATAAATATGAGATTATAGGGGAGGAATTGAGTTTTTAGGTTATCTATTTCGCTGAAATTTGTCTTCTATAAATTATCAAGTAATTGGCTAATTTCTTTACTTATTAAATGAGCTAGATATTCCTAAAGACTTTTATTAAATTTTCTTTCATATTTTTGTACTTTCAACCTTCTCATAAAGTAAATCGCACTTAACTACCGAGTCATCGTATTAATTAAATTCATTCCTTGCAAAATATCAAATTCAATCTTTATTTCGTCAAAGTCCTTAATAAGCTTCTCGTTCATTAATCTTAAGTCTTGGAAGAAGTCACGTTCATCACGCTTCATACGACGTCTACAGTCAAATTCTGCTCTGAAAATCTCAAGTGGTTTTGAGAATGAGATTATAAACAATGATGCTTTTTATTACTACAATCAAAACATAGAATACTTACATTAGTAAAATATTTAATTATTGAGATCCATGTGCGATTGAATTCCTCTTCAAGTAATTTATATTGATAGTCCTCTAGCAATCCCATTTTTATACAGATATTATTAATAAGGTCTCTAATAGACGACATTTTCTTGTCGAGGTTATTTATGAAGTCTTTATCGAGAGATTTGTTTCTATGTTCTAAATTTAAAGTAATTTCATGAATAAAATGTAAATTTAAATATCCAAAAATAACCTTAATTATTTATAATTTTAATTCTCTATAGGTTCCTTGTTGATAACCCCCAAAACCCTTTCGACTTCTTGTTCGATCAATCCATTAGTCTAGTCGATCTTCTTTTTCACACACGAGAACAACACCTTATTCAGCTCGTCAATTTTATGCAAGAATTGCTTCTTTAATTTGTCAACCTTAATCTGGAAGAAACCACAATTCAATTTTTCATCGAAAAACAAGAGTTCAATGTGATCTCGTGCAAGTTGATTTTACTAAAGTTCTGTCTTATATTTCTCAACAGTGTAATCATTCAATAAATTGCATAGTAATTAGGGAATTTATCATAAAACTCCATAGATCAATTAAGACACGAAGATTGGGGAATAGAAGAGTTAAGTTAAAAATTAATTATTATTGGCGTATAATTTTAATTTTTGGGCTAATTATAAAAACTATTGGCTTGATTAATTTTTCTTATAAAATAAACCAATCAGGGTGTGTAAAATTGATTTTAACCTAATTATATTTAATATCAGCCAATAATAATTCATTTATTATTACTTACCTGGGAATGCTAACGGAGCGAGCAACAAGGGGGTCGGACTTGGCTGAAAAAAATGGATAAAAAAATATTTTTAGAATCACATATTGCTAACCCTTTCAGTCGGTATCTAAAAACCTACATAAAAGATGTACAAAATTTTCAGAAGCAGGCCTTATTGGGTTTTGGAGAAAAAAATTTGGGAAAAAAAAAGGTTGGAAATTTCAAAAAAATAAGAATATTCTGTCCACCATCTTAATGATGGGTCCCTATTTAGTTTAAAAATCCCAGGTAAGAAATAATGATTACCTTCAGTTGAGATGTTTAATATATTAGAGATCTCCAATTAAATTTTAATCTCTTTTAATTACTTTCACTAATTCACTAATAATTAATTTTTAACTTAAATTGTTCATTACTCCAAACTTCTTGTCTTAATTTATCTATGGGGTTTAATAAAGATTGGAGTTTAACATTTTAATTTATAGAATTATAATTTTTGATTAACTTTGTACTCTTGCTTGAACTTCTGGGGGGGGCAACACCTGAACCAGTAAATTATATTCATATTTCTACCTCCTTAAAAGCTCTATATATGCACGAATAAGGTCAAATAATGGCCAATAAACATGAATACAGCATTAAAAATAGGTATAGACAACTCCATCAGGTCCATATGATAAAGTTTATTTATGAAAAAATTATAATAAAATACGATTTTTTTAATTGATTTTTAAAAAAAATATTTTGTAATGTTTTCTTGAATTCTGATTTAACTAAGTGCTATACAAACTATATCCCAACAAGAGACACATTTAAGTTTATAAAAGAATGCTAAACTCGTATTAAGATATACCTCTCTTGTATTCAATGTGTCTCTTGTTGGGATATAGTTTGTATAGCACTTAGTTAAATCAGAATTCAAGAAAACATTACAAAATATTTTTTTTAAAAATCAATTAAAAAAATCGTATTTTATAATAATTTTTTCATAAATAAACTTTATCATATGGACCTGATGGAGTTGTCTATACCTATTTTTAATGCTGTATTCATGTTTATTGGCCATTATTTGACCTTATTCGTGCATATATAGAGCTTTTAAGGAGGTAGAAATATGAATATAATTTACTGGTTCAGGTGTTGCCCCCCCCCGAACTTCTTAATATCAGTTGCTAGAATTCTCTCATTTAGAAAATATTTTCTCTAATTTCTAGGGCACTTTAAACATTAACCTCATGTTCTAAAGCACTGATGCAATTGATTGCTCTACGAACTCATCTATATATTTTTATGCCATACCTAATTATTCATAAAAATATGAAAAAATTAAAAAAAAAATGCAATAGTGCATTAATTAAATCTTTAGGTTGGAAAATCTTGACTTTGCCGTCTTCCCTGGCACTGCCAATTTCATTAGCCGCAAAGCATGGGACAAACGATATTTCCTCGGTGTCATAGTACACTAGATGAGCTATATCCTAAAGCCATTCCTCTACTTGTGGAGATAGTTAAATAATATTTAAATACAACAATATTTATTGACGTTTTTATTTATTTTTAAATCAGATAGTTCTACCTTGTTAGTTCTAATATTGTAAATTAGGTTTATCTTAAAAATAAATTTCATCATTTTTCTTTTTAAAAGCCATGCATAAATAGCAAAGTTGATTGCATATTTTTTTAATATATTTTAAAATATAATTTATTATGATTTTTCTTGAATATGTCCATATTAATATTTAAATATCAATGAATAGATATTGTTAAAAATTAACCTATTTTTATTACAACTTTATTATCACTCTTAAAGCAGTTAAATTCTAGATATAAATAGCGACTGAGTTTTCAAAGCACTGCCTGACTGCCCTCTCATACAGCATGTTAATAAGGATCTAGAACTGGGACATGTCGTTGATAAATGACTCTGGAATCTGCTCCTCCTTTCTAAAACAATTAAAGTGCGATAAAAACTTACAATTGCTTAGATTGATAGCTGGCAGCTTGGCGCCTCTGGAAGTTTATTTCCTTGATTATCTTTGCTTCAGTTACTATCATGCTGTGGATCTCATATTAGGAATCGAACATGCAGTTCCTCACTTCTCTTATGACTTCAACAGCTTGTAGCCTATTTTTAAATTTTATTTGACTAAAATAGATTAATAAAACTTAATTTCCTATTAAATAAATCGAATTATATTTAAAATATAATCTATTGGTCTTAATGAACATTTCCTTTGATTAAGCTTGTTTGTAGTTAACTTTGAAGAAACACATCGGGGAGAACTTTATCATGTTAACATTTAAAATTATAGGGGAAAAAATCTACTTCTTCTCATTGAATTTATTGCAAATTTTATTAAACAAATTTATTTATAGATGAATTAATATAAATTAAACTTACAATTAGGATTTTTAAATTGGACTTTACATTTGAATTATCATATAATTTGATATTTTAATTTTTATAAATTTTATAAAAATAGATTTTTTGTTATATCAATAGAAATTTGTAAAACTTATTTTTATGTTGTAATGAAAAAATAATTTTTATATATAATTCCACTCATCTTGATCAAGACATTTTATCCCAAAAATTATATTTATACAAAGATTTAATAGATATTAAAATTTGTTAAGATTTTAATTACATTGACTCTCATTAATGAATCTAGTTTCTCCTATTTGGCTTAGTGCAGCTTATTCTTCATGTTTGCTAACAACTCCTTAAATGGTGTTGATCTCTCTGAAATATCTAATATTTTTATATATATTTATAAATTAGCAAATTTGTATAGCTATTAGAAATAATCATATAATTTGGTATAAATATCTATGAGTCCTTTTCTATTACTATTTGATTTTCAGGGACAAACTTCTCTTTTGGAAGGATATCCTTGAATAAGTTGTACTTTTCAGCAGAGTAGGGCAGCTGAGAGTCGAAGAAGATTTACTTGTGAGTGCGAGTATAGTCCTCATCCATTTCTTTAAAGAGAGTTCCCAGGGTTGAGAGCTAATATTTGTGTATTAGGAAGTCTCTGTGGATATCCTCTATGCTTTCATTCACATTATATATATATATGAGTATTTTTAAATCATAGTTTTTCATTTGATTAGAATCAAAGAAGGAAATTTGCTAATGTTCAGTTCATAGAATTATAGGCAAATCTATTAATATTTATTGAGAAAGACTGTATAAACTTAAATAAATATGTAATTTTATGATTGTAAGATGGCTTCTTGAAGGTGTCTCCTTGTGGCATGGAAAATCTATCTTTAGCTTCTCTCTCCAAGAACTCTGCAGGATCTCTGAACCGTTTATCATAAATATTATTTAATATAATAATTTATCGAATAAGCTAATGTAGTAGGAGATGCGCGTCTTCTGCTCATCATCTATTTCAAATCTCTGTATCTTGGTATTTTGAATCATTTTATTCTAGAAATCTCTAAAAGTCTATTTTTTATATTGCTTCCTCTATTCTGCGATTAATTATAATAATTTAAAGTATAGAATAATTTAGATATTTTTTTAAAGTCATTTGTTTGCTTTAAATTAACATCTGTCTATAATAATTCTATTTACTTTTTATTATTATAATAAGTAAGTTACATTTAAATATATATATATATATTATTCGATTAAAAGCCTCTTCGTCTTCATTAAGGAATATCAAATTGAACCTAGACACTTTCTTAACCTGCTCGTTACTAAGCCACTTAATTTCAAAGAGCTCCTCTGAATCCAAATATCTGAGCACTTCACACTGTTTCAATTCTGATTCATATTTACTGATTGATAAAATCTATATTTAGATTTGGCGAAGGTTTTTCTGGTTAGTGGGTCTTTGTAATCTAAGATTATTTGGTGAGGGTTTTCTGAGTCTATTAATGGATCGTAAGCATCAATAGGTAGGAACTTTATCAAAATTTTTAATTTATAATGTAATTGGTTATAATTCAAATGTTAAGATTAAATATAAGGAACTTTTGAAGTGCTATCCTTTGATCTTCTTCAGTTAAACCATTCATAGTTGCATTAGTTCCTTCAGTTTTTATTAATTAAATGAAATAAATTATCTACAATTACTTCTTAAAGTTTATAAAGTTTTGGAACTTTTATACTTTTTACCTCTAAAACTCTTTTACCCACTTCGACTTGGACTGCTGCTTGCTTGCTACTACCTATTTATTTTAAGTAAATTAATAATTATAGATATATTTATAAACTACCTAATTGTTTTGAGTTGATCCACATTATAACTGTATCTCATGGGTGACTTTTTAGAATATCATTTTCCTATAGCACTTCAGTTTCTTGCAAGAATGGAGAGGTAGGGTCATTTTGTAATAAAATATCATAAATAAATCATTATGCTTCTGCATGTGCAACTGCTGCTAGACTAGAGTGGGCAGCTAGGGGACTTTCACATGACTAGCCACAGAGGGGTCCTTGACCTTCTCTAGCTAGAATTTCTAAGGTTGAGGCTTGTAGGAGTGGTTGGCCTGCGCTATGATGTCTCTCTATCTTGACCCTTTCAGGTTAATTCATTTATTTAATGTAAAATTTAAGCAATTTTAGTATTTTTTGTTGATATATGAATCAAATTATAAGTTAATTCTGCTTTTTCCCTATCTTAATATTTCTTTATCACCTCCAAACAGAATATAAGCAGAGCCTGGTCTGCTTATAGTTTTTTAACTCTAGCTTATATCAGTAGCGGTCATCATGTTGTTATTGAATAATTATAGTATATTATTTCAAAAATTGTCAATTTTCTTGAAATAGATATTTATTATTAAATATTATTGCCATAAATACCACTTTTATTCAAGGAAGGTAGCATAGTAGGTAAGTTTACAGAGCTTTTTTGATTTTACTATACACTCAACAATTTATTCTACAGTAAATCAAGAGTAGATTTTTACTAATCTAATGTCTGCATAGTTTACTAACGCATGAGCATTTGCTGGTCGAATTAGTCAAGCTGAGCATGCAATAATCTGCTTGATTATGATATATGTTTGGATCAATAACTATTTAATTTATATTAAATTAATTTAGTTTTCATTTCTTCTAAAAATATACAATATTTATTTTGAATATTTCATGACAAATAATAATAGTCTTAAACAATGCATGAATCAGAATTAATGAGGTAATAGTAATTTAAGACAATAATAATTGATTTTATTTAAATTAAATTTGATTAATTATAATTAAAATCATGTCGTAATAGCACTATCAATAGTAGTAATAATAAGCAAATTAGCATGCACCCCAAAACCCCTTCAAGCAGAAATTAATACAGTAATTATAAAACTAAGGACAAGCAATTATGAGCTCAAGAGAATAATACAATGCTCATTAAATTCCAACATTGCATAGACCCAGAAGTTCATTTAATTTTTAAGCATAGGTAAAAATATTGGGGGGGATATACTACTTAGTATATATTATATTTCTACTATTTAAGTAAGATATGAATAAAACTTTCGATAAGTATCAAATTTAATTTCTTTAATCATGTGAAAATATGAAAATACCCCAAACCTTAATATTGCAAATTATAATTGATAAAATATAGAGCACAGAAAATTTGAAGGAAATCGTGAGGAAAGATAACAAATAGTCTTTGATAGAATAATTGCGCAAAATTCCAATTCAGACTTAAATATAAACTCTTAAACAATAGCAAACTTAGGTAAGTTTATTACAGACATATTGACTTTGTTTCGAAATAGGAGCATTAGGATTACGAAATACTCTATTTGAATTGTTAAAATTATGAAGATATCGATAGATAAAATTGAAAGATATCATTTTATTGAATTATTTTTAATAAATATAGTCAAGATAGCTAAACTCATTGATTTATGAAGTTCTAGTTGTAACCTCTTTTTTTAATAAAACTAAATACATTAAATTACATTATAATTCTTAATGTTCAGTACTCATCGTTCTCATGCTCCTAATCCTCATCAATAACCACCCTAGGCAGTCTGGCTTTTCTCTGTAACCAATTGTTATTTTGCTATTGTTAATCGTTATCATCAAATAAAGTGCTGGTTCGTTGTCTCATGCGTAAAATTCGCTCTCTTTCTTCTTCTTGCTGATTCAGGAGCATAGTTTGGTATTAAGATAAAGCTAGATTATATATAAAATATGTGAATAAACATTCAAATTTTTCTAATTTTGAGCTTTTTACAAAATAAGATTTTGTCATTAAATAAATTGATAAGGTAATACAAATTTAAGATTTTACTGTTGTTAATTGAGATATTGCTATTAAGTGTAAGTAAACTACTATTCTTCCTAATGATTGTTATCTTAATAGTATTACTGTTAATCCTACTACATAGATTACATTGATACTTGAGGCATAAAGCTCTAATTATTTTGACTTGTGCTGCCAACAAAGTTATTAAACTGCAACTGCTATTGATTAGTTTAATATTGAGAATTCATCATAGAATTTTGTTGCAATTAACTCAACTTCAACTAATCAAAGTATATCTCAGATGCCGCATTACTAGTTAAAGTTGTAGTCTAAGTGGGTCTACCTTATGGATTGAAATTTGAGTTATTTTAATCTGCGTGGTTATTCTGGCAGTCAACTCCCTCAATTTAAGGGGATGTTTAACTTTGTTACATCATCTATACTTAATCATCAAGCATTCGTTTTTTACGCATAAGAAAAGATGAGGACCCAGCACTTCCATTGTTAGAACCTTAGTAGCTGTTTTAATACCAAGGGTAGTTTGAACCTTGAGATGAAAATTCATGATTTAGGTTGTTTTAGTTTTGAGCTGAGAGTAAAGGATCTATGTTTAATTTGTCGCTGACAGCCTTGTCAAGCATTTACAATTAAATCAAAATTGTATTAAGTATTTAATTAAAGAAAGTTTATATATTGCTTTAGGAGTCATTAGATTATGATTTTAGCTGAGTTAAGAATCAGTTAAAGTAGCAATACCACTACTGCAGGAAGGAGCTAAACTTTTCTTTTGTAGATAATTACTATTCAACAACTAGACCTATAAGCTTTAAGTAAGTTGTTAATCGTTCTATTCATTCATTTCATGCGCTAAGTTTACTTTTATATTTTACTATTCTCTTACACCTTTAACTGGTTCATAGCCTTATATGTTAGTGTTCATTACTGCATGATGTATATTTGGGAATCTCTATGCAGAAAAGGAATTTTATGTCAAAAAGGAGTTTAATAAATCGCCATTTGAGTTCTAAGTGAACTGCGTCTCTAGCTCAATTAGAGCAAGTGATTGTTTGTTTTATTACTATTTATACGTGCAGTCGAAGGTTGGTTAGAATTCAAGTAGTAAACATTTTAACTACTGACCTTCGATTTTTAGTCTGTGTCCTAGAGCTACTTTAAAAACAAGAAATCCTCATCACGTTAATAGTCTGTGTTCATATATTGATTTTCAATTCTTATTGGATTTTAAGCCTAGCTTGATTTATACTCCTCCTCGCTATCAGTATTTAAGTTGTTGTACTTATTAAGCTGCTTCTTATATAGTTCTCTGTAGAATCTGGAAGTACCCCCTGACACATCATATTAACTTGGAGAATATTGAAGTGAAGGATCTTCTTCTTCATCTACAGAGTAATTTAATTGTTAAGTAGCCATTGTTTAAAATATCAAGTCAGGTGACTGAATTGATACGGGTGGGATATTAGAGTTTTGCAAAATGTTGATATCATTTTGAATTTAGAAGTTCTATTGTTAAGATTGTTGCTATTTTCTACTTGAAACAGCGGATGAACTCTCCTCCTCTAAGTTTTGAGATTATTACAACCAATTATTATAGGTGGGTGATAAGTTATCTCTTTGATTAATTATGATATTTACTTATTGTTAATCTTACTCCTGTTGCCTCAAATGTGAATCAGAAGTATTTGTAGCTACCGTTTTTAGTTTTTGTTGCTTTTCTAAATCTTAAATTCTTGATTTCTCTAATGCGATTTATGTATTCTTAATCAGATCTTTCAAAGAATTATTCTTAATGAAAGACTTGATCAAATCCTTAGCATTAATTGAGGATTTATTTGTTTCTTGCATACTTTAGATTATTGGATTTGATTGATTAGTCTGCAAAGCTTATCTGCTCTTACTAATTTTTAATATTGGCTTTTATTTAGTTGTTTGATTTGCTATCGTGTTATATTACTATTCATTATTTTTAGCTTATGATGTCTAAATTACAGCTTGAGATTAAGAATGCTTGATTTAATGCTAAAACTAGTTCTATTAATGTGAATTGTACATTTAAGGATGTTCTTTTAAGTTCTTTTAAATCAATACTCTAGTATCAAGTTAGCATAGTTTTTGAATCATTTAGTTACCTACTTAGTTATTTTTATCGTTTCTCTCAAGAGTTGACTTTCTATGCAAACTGCTATGTGATTTAACATTCTATGTTTAACTGATATTCTAGATTAAATGAGATTAATTCGTTGAGGTATCTTTGATAGCACCTCTAGATTTTGATCTATTGAGGCTAGTATTTTAATTATTATTTTAGTAAGTGAACTTGTGCGCTCTGGAAGTGCTTGAATTATTATACTGTCTCTGAATATGGAGTCTACTTTGAGAATTATTAGTCAACCTAGATTTTGAAATATCATTCTCTAATCTACTCTCTGCTCCTGCACCAGGTCTTTATTTAAGTCTTGATGTTGCCTTTTTTGTAGTGATATGAGCTTAAGGTTTTTGTTAAACGTTAGAGCTTGGATTCAACAATAATAAAAAGTCAAAATGTATCTCATTTTATGTTTTTTATTTTAATTGACTCTAGTTGAGCTTTTGGCTCTAGTAGTGTTAGTAATATACTTGGCATAGCTCATCACGTTTTTAGTCGAAGGTTATCTTCCAGTTTACAATTAAGCTTGCTGTACTTAAAGTTACTATTAACTATTATATTGATTAAGTTGAGCAATCTTTTAAGCTAAACTTTGATTGACCTGTGGTTAGGCTCTTTGAGTATTTATAGGTCCAGTATTCTAGAAATTTAAGTTATTTGTAAAACCAATTTGTGAACTCGGTAAATTCTAAATAGTGCTGCCGCTACTATTATATCTATTTTGATTAAATCCAATTTACTTCTAAGAGGATGAAACTCCTAGCTTCTTCATTGATATATTTCTCGTAGTCTAAGGACCTTAGTTGTTATTATAAGGTACATTATGCTGTACTAATATCTAATTATCTTAGTCTTAAAAATGCTATTATTGTTACATTTATTTATTATTTTAAGCTGGAGCGGTTTGATATTGCTAAGCTTCCTCATATGTACCAGGTCCAAATTTTATACTGTTTCTTGATATAAGCACTTTGTTATGAGATGAAAGCTAAGGAAATTTAGACTTTTTCATCGGATTAGAATCATACTCCCCAGTCGAGGCTAGTTTGAAAATGTTCTTAGAAGCATCAATATCCAAATTCATTTATTGCTTATTTTTTCTATTTGATAAATCACTCTTATAATTGGATGAATTTATTTGACGAGATTAAAGGATTAAATAATTATCTTCTTCTTTAAGGTAACAATATATAACTCTAATAAAAAGAAAAATATAGTTACTCATTCTTTTAGTATATATCATCTTATCAATATATTCTCAAGATGTATGGTAAACTTTAAATAATTGCAGATAAATAAACTACATAATTAAAAACACTAAGTTTGTATTGTTAAATAAAGTTGATATTTTAATACTGTAAATTTTAGCAAAATAAACAGTTTGTTTTGGTAATATAGAGTAAATACTAAAATAATTCAAAACATATCAATTAATTCATTTCAATATACTTTGCAATTTATTTTACATTTAAAAAGCTTCATATTTTCACAAAAGCAAAGTTATTTTTTTCTAATCTTATTATTAAAATTTGTTCTGTACCTTTTATATGTAAATTAATAAAAATTAACACACTCTAATAAATAAATCACCCTTTCTGATAGTATCCAGGATCTAATCTTACTTTTCATTTTGATTAATGAAGATATTGGCATCCTAATGCTCCTCATAACAATAGTTATATAATAATTAAAGTAGAATTTATAATTTATAAATAAATATGTCATTATTTGGAAATCTAGCGGGAGCATAAACAGGGCAGACATCTCTTTTCGGAGGAGGGTAAAACACGACTACTACCACAAACCCAAGTGGTGGTGGATTATTTGGAGCTAAAAGCGCTATGCAAAAGACTACAAGCTCAACAAACTTGCTAGATTTAGCGTCCAACAAGAGTCCCTCGAAGAGCTTCTTTAGTGGGCCAATTTCAACTGGAGTTGCTCAATAATAAACTGCTGGAGGTATTGGAGGTGGATCTCTATTTGGAAATGCATAAGGTAATACAGGAGCATCTACAACTGGTTAAGCTTCTGGTGGGGGGTTATTTGGAGGTGCTACTTCTACACAATCACAACCGTTAGGAGCTCAGGGTGGCACAGGCGGTGGCTTATTTGGAGCATAAACTTAGGCAAATCCCAGTTCAGGAGGAGCAGGTGGAAGCTCTCTATTTGGAGGAGGATAGTAATAGCAATAGTAGCCATCAGCTCAAGGATCAATCTTTGGAGGTGGTGCAGCTAACCCTTCTTTAAATAAAAGTACTAGCCTATTTGGAGGACCATCAATTGGAGGAGCATAAACCAATGCAGGTGGAGGATCATTGTTCGGAGGTGGTGCTACAACCACATAAACTTAGCCATCAAGTGGATTATTCGGAGGTGCTTAGCAACAACCTTCAGGAGGTTTATTCGGTCAATAAACTACAGGAGGATTAGGTGGAGGCTTGTTTGGTGGATCAACAGGAGCATCTTAACCCACACCAGGTGGACTTTTTGGCGGAGGAATGACTGGTTAGACATAAAACTAACCCACTGCTTATTCAACAGGAACGTAATAAACTCCTATGTATTCATAAGAACAGATAGCTCAACAGTTCTTCTATAATTATTTATCTAATAAATTTAATGAAAAACTTGTATTATAAGTGAGATAACCCTAGGATGCGACTGAGCTTCTAAGAAGACTTCTTTTAATAAACCCTCCAAAGCCTTAAAAATTAGAACTCAATCCTTTGAATTAACAAAAAGGAAGATAATTTAGAGAAATTGCTGAAAATGATAAGAACTTAGCTGTCTAAATATAACAAAGATTGAATAAGCAAAGCGAATTAAAAAATTCAATTTCTAACTAAATGAATGAGATAAAGGATCAAGTTGAAAGTTTAAGAGAAAATTTACAGTCAGGCATTATATCAGTTTAAGAACACAATTAAAGAGCTCTCTTAACTAGACTTTAAGTTCAAAAGATTCATAGTGAAGTTTAGAAAATTGAACTATACAGAGAAGAACTTTTACTCGGGATATCTAAATTTGATCACCATGATCAAAGAGACGGAATCAGATCTTCATTCAAATTCTTTGAACAGCTTTATAAAGATCATTAAAACGTATTGAGCTTACTAAATCAGAAATTAGATGAGGCAACTGGCTTGGTTGAAAGTTTGAATATTAACAAGCTAGATTAGCTGAGTAGAGAACAATAACCACTAAAGAGTAAAATCTTTGAAGTTTTAAAGCTTATCTATGAGCAGTAAAAATCCTTAGGCTAGTAATTATACAAAGTAGATTAATGTGTAAGAATTCTGAGAACTGAATTTGCAAATCAAATAATTGCAAACAACCCATTTTTAACTTATCAAGACGTTGATGCAATGTTCAAAAAGTATGATACTTTCGAAGTTGACAAAGCTATGAAGGAACTGCAGTAGAAAAACCAAACTAATTAACTTTCAGGACTTTTCAACAATTAACTTACTCTAGCAAAAGATAAGACTACAACAAGAGATGGCCCTACAACTCAAGGAAGAACAACAACGGGAGATGCCCCTGTAACTTCAAAGATCACTCAATTAGTACATGACGATGCAGTAAGATACTACGAAGAGCAATATTAATCAAGAGAAAGAACGACTTAGAGCTAGTAGGATTAGGTATAGGGTGCTTAAAGAGCAGGAGGTTTGATAGGCATGAAAAGAGGGGCGTCAAATTAATACTTTGAAGACGAAATTTAACAAAATTAGTTTAGGTATTTCAAGCCTACACTCTTCAGGTCTTAATCATATAAAAAAAATCTAGTAAATTACAAATCTTTTAAGTGCAGTTAAATTTATAAATTGATTTATATGAATCCTAGTATGATGAGATTAGCAGAGATAACTCTTAACAATAGCAAAAGTATAGATTTAGACCATCTCAATATAGATAAAGTGCATCCAACATGAATAAAAGAGAAACCAAAGCTTCATTCCATCAACCTGATTATCATAAAAATTCATTACAAATGAAATTTTTCTTATAATTCTATAGATTCTTATATTTATAATACAATTATCAAGCTTAAGATACAGGCAGCGTCAGATTTGAACCAACTAGAAGAAGAACAACTGCACTCTTTTAGACACAAAGTACTATGGCAGATTCAAGACTATCAATGAGTCAAAGACCATCCTAATATTTTCTAATAATAATAATAATAATTATGTATTTTTATTCTCAATGTTTATTTATATTAAATGTAACATTAAAAGCATTTTAATAATATTTCAGAGGTGGACCATACTCCATTGATCCCTTCAGATCAAGAACCATCATGAGCAACCCACTCTGATTTAATTAAAGGAGAGCTGAGTGTATATAATGAACAATTTATTTTAATTAAAATTAAAAACAAATTTAAATCCTTAATAATTTTTTAATATTTAGACAATAATAATAAGTAATTTAATTAGGTGGAATAGTCTCTATATATAATAAAAAGGAAGTTACATTTTCCTAGTCATTTATATATAATTTTATTAAATTTTAAAATTTATACTTAAAGTTATGATATTGAAATATGCACGATATATAAACTTGTGATAATTATTAAATTTTTTGAAAAATTATTAATTGAAATTTTACTTTTTAGAAATGAGTTTATATTATATTATATTATAATTAAATGAGACACTTGAAAACATAACAACAACTGTGCAAATTTAATAAAATGGTGTTAAAGCGTTTTATAAATATTTAGTTATAGCAAGAGACAAGAAATGTTTAGTTCAATCATAGCAAAATTTGTTCCAGAATCGACAATGAGAAAATTTTCTTTTTTAAGTAAGCAAATAATTTTATTAATGCTTGTTTAAAATCCTCAGAATTAATGATCTAATATATTTATTTAATTTATTTCTAATCAAAGAGCCTATATAAAAATTAAAACATTAATTTTTAATTATTTAATCGTACTTTATTTATTTATAAAGTTTATATCACTAGGGAATGAGAGGAGACCTGGTTTTCAAAAGACTAAGATTCCTTATATTTATATTCCTAAATTATATAATTTTCCCAGACTACCCCTTCCTTGCAATACTAATCCATTTGACATACAACTGGATTATCAATTAAGTGGTGTGTTTATATTTTGGATATCATAAGATTTTAATGGGAATGGATTTGCTGTTGATGAGGTCAGACACTTATGTATACTTAATATAATTATATTTTTGTGAGTTATATTTTTAAAAAAAACTTTAATGTTTTTATCAATGAATGATTTGTGAACAATACATCTATACAAATAATTACGAAGTTTAGTAACTTGGATTAGAACTACTAAACTATAAGAAATTCATTCAATAAAGCAATAATTTTTGAAAAACAAACATCGTTTAAGGGATTTCTTATCAATTTACGAGGAATATATGGGCAATGTGTTTCTTAGAGAGTTAAAGGGTCAAGAGTTAGATATTTAAATGGACGAATGTTTCACAATTGTTAAAGAAAGCATTAAACTTGGTTTATTAAGTTGAATGATTATAATTTTTAATGGTAGTTATTATATTTAATTTCATATAGATTTTAATGAGATTTGCATAAGTTTACTACTGAAAGTCAATTAACCTAATTCATAACAAGAATTGGTAAAGAAAAAATGCCTCCTTTTATGCTTCAGTTCAAAGTATATTTGATACCCAATTATGAAGTGGATAGCAGTATAGTTATCTTTAAGTCGAATCATTCATTAACTGATGGTGTTGGAATTTAAATGCTTTTTTGCGATATTTAAGATTCAAACTATGACAATTAAACAACACCTACCTATTTAAAATATAAGCTTATATAAATTATCGAGATTTTATTACTTAATTACTCTGTAGTTTTTATTTCCGCATTAAATTAAAAGTTATAATAATTTTTATCTACCGAAAATGATGCTAATAATTCTTCTAAACACTTGTTAGATAACACCTTAGACGCTTCATAATTACCATTTATACGTTTTTAGACAAAAAAAGAGATTCTTTTGAAATATTTAAATCTTATATTAATGCCCTATTATGCAATGAGGGATGCCATTATAAGTATTCTACCCTGGAATAATGTTTAACTTAATTGGCCTTCATTCTAATATATGCTTCTCAAATAAAGAAATCAGTAGGACTAAACATAATCAGCTGAGAGCTCGAAGTTGATATATTAGTAATGTATAAATCATGAAATAGATATGGTGTAGCTATCTTTATTAATATATTATATAATAGCCTAGGTTAAGTTTGAGTTTACAATATTTCTTTTACAATTTTTAAAGTGGAAGTTACACAAACTCTACTTTCCCAAACGAAAAAGAGAAAAATAGGTAAGAGATTTGGGACTTAATAGCCTAAAAAATAATATAGCCGTTTATTCTGTAATTTTTAAATCATTGCAAAATTTCTTCAACAAATGTAAAATCCTTTTTAAAGATAGCTGTTTTCTTTGTCACTTGATTTCACATTTAGGTTTAAAGTGTGATGAATTATTAAGCAACTCTATTGGTTAAAACTTATTGAGTTTAGTTATTTAATAACAATATTTTCATGTATTTAACGATTAATATCAAATATATAATTTTTATCACAAGATTTCAAAGTTGATTAGTTAAAAGCGCTTACAAGAACACTGAATTGCACTATAAATGACTTATTGCTTACCATCTTTGCATTATCACTTAAATAGCATCTATCTGATCGAGGTTAATTTGATCCAAATAGAAACATTTATAGTTATTGATTTTTTATCAGTTATAAAATTTATAATTATTTTTTATTTCAATAATTACTTTTTCAAATAGAGAGAAGAGATAAGTGGTAAATGTAGTGATTAACTAGAAATAAAAGCCAAAGCTAAAAAGTGACATATATTATCCTAATTTCCTGCATAATGGCAAGCTGATAATGCCTCTTAACGATGATAATAATATATATATATATATATTAATTTTTACATCATTTCATGATATTATTAATAAAACAAGTAATTGAATTTAATAAAAAATATTTATATATTTATATGACTTTTAGGAAACATTAAGAGAAATACAAAAATCAATGAATAAATGCAAGAGTTCTTACGATCACTATGCTACAGTATATTTCTCCAGATTATTAATGTTGTTCCTGCCAAGAGACGGAATTGAAGTTACTAAAAATCACATCGTCTCCAAGTAAAACTGTTCAAATAATAAGTGTAATAATTTATACCCTAATTTTTAATATAAAAACACCTTATAATTTATATAATTTTTTGTAAGTTAAGAATTAAGTTTAGATGCGAGTAAACTTTTCAAATATAGCAGGTTCCACAAAATCCTTGTAAATTGGTAATTCTTATTCTAAAGACATGAACTTCAATTCTTTCCTAAATGACATTAAAAGTATTTTCACAATACTCTAGGGGGGGTTTTGGGGTATTTTAATAATTATTATATAAATATTAAACGACACTGAAACCATGACAGTGTCTGTGCTCTCGCACTGCAACATCCTAAAGTTCTCAATTTGCATTAGTTAACTGATGTTAAGTGGAGATGCCTTGAGAGATCTCATGCAGTCGAAATTACTCGATTTATTGGCTCGTAATAATTTAGAATAAAATGAACTAGAGATGTTGGATAAAACAGAGACATAGTAAAAGACAGTTAAGAAAGAAGATAGTAAATTCAAAGTAAATTGAAAAATTTAAAGAACAAAAAATTTTACAGAGAAGTGAATATTGAAAATGATTTAATTTTAAATAAAACTCCTTTTTATTTTAAAATAGTTAAATATTATCATATAAGCAATATTTTTGCACAATTTAAAAACGAAAATTCTTTATCGTTATATTTTATTGGCAAAGACAATAACTGGAAGAACATAGAAGAGGATGTTGAAGAAACTATTAAAATATTTTATAATCTTTTTATTATTAGTTTCCCACAAATTCTTATAGTTAAACAAATGAAATTTAATATAGAAGAAGTATGTGCTGAGTCTCTAAAAATTGTTTTTCTTGATTTCAAGAGTCTGCTCATTGTGGAACTTCACGCACTCTTCGAGCGGGAATAAATTGTAAATATTAAAATGATTAAAATTAGTTATTTATATTTGGAATTTCAATGGTGATTTCAAGTGAATTGGCAATATATAAAAAAATTCTATTCAGCTTTACATTATTCTCAAATTAGAATTTAAAAATTCAGAATTGTATTAAAAAAATAAAACATAATCTTTATAATAAATTAGTAAATGAAGAGGAGTAGCAACCTAGTGATACATCTTCTTTGCAAATTGGTTTTGTTCTGAAATTGAATACCACCTGAATATAAACCTCTTTCATGTCCTCTATTTTGAAGTATTCAGCATATTTATATTTATTGTAAATCATTTATACTTGGATTCATTAAATTACTCATTAGTAAACTACAAAATAATCTGTGACAATTTATTTACTATATATAAGCATATTTGTCAAAAGCTTGAGCGAAAGCAGTGCTCATGAAGTCATTGACTGTGCACTACAATTCCTTGCAAGCTGTCTTTATAGTGGGCAAGTCGTAGTATTTACCGATAGATAAATCCTCAGCTTTGTCGTCGAATTCAAACAAGACACTTTGCTTGGGCAACTTGGGTTTCTTCATTAGTGGGAAGAATGGAGTTTTAAATAATATTATTTTGATTAATTCTAATTTAAAATATCATTTAAATATATCTTCTCCCTCATTCTTAAGAACTTGTATTCTAGTTAAGAATTTAATAATAATTTTTAAACTGGGAAATTCATATTATTAAATGCATATAAATAATGGAGCAATCACTCTAGTAAGTTGTAAAATGATTCTGTGTTTAAGAGTACGTTAAACCATAAATGGCTGGTTATCGATATCAAATTTGTCTTGTAATAGATTCAACAACTAGAAGTGTCCAATTTATTATTTAAAATTTAGTTATAAATATCTGTATATCACATTTTATAATTTCAATTGTTTAAATTAACAATTCCATCTACCAAACCATGGTTCACTTTGAAGCAAAAGGCTGATTGAGTGGGAGAATAATTCTTGAAAAGGTAGAATCTAAATTACAAAGCATCCATTTATCAAAACAAAAAATATTACAAATATGATAAATTAGACAGATTTTTATGATCATAATTTCACTCTATGTAATTCATTTACTTTTACTTATTGTCCACACTCTAGTCTTCTTATCTCTTAATAAGAAATCACAAATATCCTGCTGACTATGAATCTCCTCTTGTACTTCAATGAAGGCATCCCTCCATAGTTTATCCAAATCCTTGCCAGTGGCTCGCTTATAGTACAAATTGTTCATGTAGCTAATGACTGTGGATCTCATTTCAACTATGTTCTCGCTGTTTCTTAAAAACTAGTCAGCGATGTCTTGGATTGACGATACTGTTTCCTTGGTAACGCCGGTCACAACGTCATCTAAGCGGATTCTTACGAAAAAGGTGCCCACTCCATCTGGGATTTGAGTTTACAAAAAAACTAATTGTGCATTAAACCTTATTGAACTCATGTAATTAATTTTTTATGAGAGTTAAACCAGTAATCAAGCAAAAGATTCTTTGGAATACGAAATCCCCTATCACATATGTAGGGATCACAAGATACCTCTTCATAAAATTTTAAATCTAAATTATTTTTTAAATTTACCACTTTACCAAGAAGAAGAGAAGTATCAAAATTGCCAATCTAAGATACATAAATAACTTTAGTTAATCCATCTTTATATTTCTTAGTTTGATATTAGATAATTTTAAGGAATGTTTATTTATTAAAATTCAATATAAATTTAATATTTTTTTATTCTCATCTACTTTTTTTATAAAATTTTAAAATCCAGATTTGATTAAAAAAATATTAAAAATTTTTCTTATGAAAAACATCTCACAAAATTTTTTGAAACCTAATATTTATACAATAACTGACCAATTAAAACTCTATTTAATATTTTCTGTTAAAAAATTACTTATAAATAAAGAAAATTCTAATCATATAAATTTTTCTAAGTTTATATTGTAGTTAAGTATTAAATACTTTGTTTTATTTCAAATAATCTTTTCATCTAGTGATATCAATGAAAAATGAAAATAAAATAAAATTCAATTTTTTTAATTCTAATTATTGTCTTTGCAAAACCAAAATCTAAATCTGAAGAACAACATAATTAAAATGTAAGATCTATATGTAACTTTTATTAAATTAATGATATTTTACATACCAGAGCTATTTCAAATGTAAATTCAAACTTCAAATTTTGTATTATTTTGTTTGTTTTAAATCATTATTTGTCTTTTAAATTACTGTTAGTAAAAAATTAATCAATATAAAAAAGCTTATGAATTATTAGTTTTTTTAATAAATTATAAGAAATTAATTTATTGATTATAGGTTTTAAATGGCCCTCCAAAACCCTACTAAATGGGTAAAACTTTGACAGAAAAAATGCATATTTTTGCAATTGGACCACTACAGATGTTCAACTTGCATGTCTTTTCACACAATAACTATCTTTCTTTCAGTTTCCTATCTTTACAAGTTATAATTTGATTTAGAATAATCGAATAAAATTTTTAATTATTATGTTGATCTTCAAAGATGAATATTGATTGCAAAAAGTTTGCTCAATTTATAATGAATGTAATAAATGTTATGATCTTTAAATTTATAATATTTAATTAATTTGTTTTAATTTAAGCAATTTTTGGAGGAATCTATGGATGATATTATTGAAAAATCCCAAAAACTTACAAAGTCTAAGTGATGGCTTAGTAACTCATAAAGAATCAGGATATCACTGATTTACAATAAAAAATAAAATTTCATTAAACATTTAAGTTTAAATCTATTTTCTTCTAAGAATCAGTTATGTTCATAAAATATTTCGTTTACAATTAAATTTAAAATATCTCCATTTGAAATACTTAATGTTATAAAAAGGCTGAGTTGAAAAATAAATTAGTAAATTAAATATATAAATTGCAGAATCAAATTATAAATATTATCTATTTCATGAAAAATTTATTTTGTAATGTAATTAAGGCATGTAAGCAAATTAATTTTATTAAAATGCAATTGCTATTTCAATATTTCGAGAAATGTAGAAATTTACATATTATAAATAATTATAATTAAAATTGTTATTTAATTGCTATATTTATATGAATAATAATTAATAAATTATAAATTAAATTATTTATTTAATTCAATTTAATTTTTTATGTATTGTTTCTATCGTAATCTATCTTGAGAAATATAAAATTAAAAGATTAATCAAGTTAAATTTCAATTTTAAAACAATTATTAAGCAAATTCTTGAATTTGTATGAAATTGAATCTAACCTTACTAATTAATTATATTTTCCCTATTTTCTGTTCAATAATGTACAAATGTACACTTTTGTCAGACTTTTCAATAACTTAAAGTGAAAAATTATTAGATTAACGCCCATTCGTAATTTTATAAAAGTTTTTCAACTATTTTTACAAGAACTCATTCAATATTTATCTGTAGATTTAAAATTAATTCCTTATATATACAGTTCTTATTTTATTTAAATTTAATTGTCAAAGTACTTACTATCTTTCAAAGAAAACTGAAACTCCTAATTCTCTTTAAACTCTTTAATTTAATTGGAATGAATCTCTTAGTTAAAGTTACTTTCTTTCAATTGTTCAATTATGCTAAAAAAGTTGACATGCTAATATATTTGAACTTGTTAAATATCTTATATGTAGTAATTAATCCCCTCATGCAAAACTTTACTCTGAGCATTTTCCATACTTTATAAATCCAAATTCTTAAATCCAAATAGAAACACCTATCCCTCGCTGTTTATTCCAATAAACAATGTGGCTTCAAAATTTTATGAAATCGTAGAATTATCGTTTTCTATTCCATTTTTTAAATAGTTTTATCTTAAAATCTTGAACTAGTTTTGTTGAAGTTAAACTTAAAACAACGCAATATTCTCTTTGTCTAGAATTTGATAAATGAAAATTTGGGGGAGGAAGTTTCTTGAACTCGAGGAAGTTCCCTGCACTTTTTTTCATTTATGTAAAATATAATAAACTTTACTTAAATTAAAAATTTTATATTTTAAGGACTTATTAAATATTAAGAGGATTTTGACGTTTGATAGGAAGGGTAGTTCTTGAAGTTTAGATAAAAAATAAGAAACTGAGTACACTTTGAAACCTCAAATACTTAAGAATTATATATAGTGGATATATTCCAACATAAATATCTAAAAGTACTTAGATTACTGGTTTTTATGAGAAAAGAAATAGTGCTTCGATAATGCTTAGAATTCATGTTAATAAAGAAATTAATTAATTAAATTAAAATAAAGTATAATTATAAAAATGAAATATGTCCAGAAGTTTTTTGATAGTTTTTAAGAAAATTAATTCAATAAAAAATTAAAATAAAAAAAAGTGCAGGAAACTTCCCTAAAAAATTTTTCAATCATAAACCAGTGCAGGAAACTTCCTACCCCGAAATTTTATTATTAGGATTATGTGTTATATTAGACAATTAATACATGTTTGATTTTAAAACTTTACTTTGTCTCATGTTCTTTTAATAATAGTTCTTTATCATTAAATTTAATAATTTTTTTGTATTTTATAGTTAGTGTGACAAACAAATCTTGAAGTTTATTTGAAATTTTTTAAAAACAAAAATCTAACTTCCATAGGATTACAAAAGCAATATATAACATAAGTAAAAAGAATTACTTTAGTAAACATAAATTGATATTCTATCATTAGAAAAATAGAAAACTCTTATCATCTAAGCCAATTAGAATTAAAATTGACTTAAATTATGATTGAAAATAAGATCCCTTGAAAATTTTGGAAAAAAATTCATTAAGTCTTTCCCATTATAACTTTTTTATTAAAATAACATATTTTAAAAATTATACTAATCTTACTTTGCAATTTTATATAAAACTATTTAAAATCATCTCTTATACGTTGTTAAACATTTTATTTTAAGGAAAAGCGTTTACTAATTAAAGTTTACCAGTGCTTTTATTTATAGTAAACTCAATATCCAAATAGAATACCTAATGCTGAATTACAATTATGTTTAATTAGTAATAATAGAAGGAATTTAATTTTATTTGTGAGATAAATTATTACTTGAATTCAAAATGTCACTATATGTTAAAATAATTTAAGAATTTTACTTAACCCATTTTTATAATTAGTAATCTTAAATTTCTTTGATATAAAACTATGTTGCATGTTTTACTTCAATATAATCGTTATATAACTAATCAGGGTATGTGTTAAAATTTGGAAATTAATCAGCTTTAATTACTATTGAAGACAGTCTCTCGAAATTCAAATTTATAAAATATTATGTAGTAAACTAAACAGTAATTAATTTTTAATGATTGTTATTGCTAGAAAATAAGATAAGTTATAAAATTAATTTAAAAAAATATTGCTAAATAGGGAAAACTTTTATGATAAAAATTAATAATTGTTAAAAAAATAAAAGTTTGGTCATGAATCCTCTTTTTCTCTATATTTTATATATTTTTTTTATATTAAAATTTATACAATTTCAAGTTATTTACAAAGGCATAATAAAAAAATCCTTAATTTAAATTATATCTGAAAAATTACAAATAACTGACTTCAAAAAATGTTTGATTATATAATTGATTTAGTAAATACATTGTACATTTAGAGTTACCAAGAATCCACATGTTTAATAAATTACACATTGAAAATTTTTATCTCACTGATATCAAATAATGTGATTGAAAAATATCTCAAATTATTTATTCTTTAAATAATTTTTCATTCTTTAGGTTCATTTTATAATTAAATAAATAAATGTAATTTATTAATAAACTAATTCGAAAATTCAAAAAATCCTAAATCACTTTAGGCTTTTAAACTTTCTTTTAGTGAATTTAAAAATAATGTTTTACAAAGCAGAATTGTTTTTTTTTAATAACCACTTTACTACAATGCTTGAAAAAATAAAAATTATATTTTGTTATTATATAATACTATTAACTGTGAAATAAGAATCAGTTTTAAAATCAAACATCAAAGTCACATCTTCCCATTAATATAGAAATTCAGTATCTTCTAAATTTAAACTTTTGAGGATAAATATTTGAATATTTTAATTATACAATGAAGTATGGTAATTTATTTAAGAAATTATTTCAAACCTTCATTAGCTTTTCTTAATTTATTTTATCTCTATAGGTTATCTAAATAGAATTTAAAAGTATTAATATAAATACTTTAAATTTTTTATTATGGATAACTTTAAAAATAGAAATTTTTAATAATAGATGCGCATGTCTTACATATTCATTTTACTATAAAATCCATTTCTTTTCAATATAAATGGATGAGGTAGCAGTGAAATTTAAATTATATTTTTTTTAAGATATAATATTGCTTCAACATGAATTTATTTCAAGTCAAATTCATTATAAATCTTTCAATTTAAATATAAAAAGATTTGAATCATTTTTTTAAAGTTTTAGATTTTAAATTAAAATATAAAAACTCATAAATGATATAAGTCTTTTAATTGGAATAATTTTATTCGTTTAATTTAAAAACCTTATTAGAATAACTAATATTATTATCAATTTTTTGAGAATTATATGTCTTTTATCTAAAATTATTTTATTGTGAGAAACGATATAATTTTTTCTTTCAATAATGATATTTTCTTAATGTATTTAGATTTAACTATGGTAGTTAGACAGAAAATTTTCAATTTTGCTTCAGACATTTTAATTTAAACTTATTTACCAAAGACAAGTTTTTATCTAATAATAAGATAGGTATCCCAAATTATTAAATAATTATTCATAATATAGAATAAACTATAATTTTATTGAAAATAAAATTCTTTCTATCTTTGTGAAATCTCTGACGAGGAATATATTGCTTTAAATTCTTTTAGTTTAATCTATAGCTTTCTAGTTATCATCCTCATGAATAGTTTTATACTTCAAAAAAATCTTCTTTTAATTCTACTTTTACTATATCTGGAAGTGGGAGAGTATAAATAATACTAAAGTTATTTTATTTATTTTAATTTTTAAAATTAATTAACTTTTCAAATATTAAAGAAAATTGCCAATTCCTTATTTATAAGGGATTAAAATAATAACTAAAATTTAATTCATTAGTGACCCTTACTTTATAAATTTATGACTTATAAAACTGAGATTAGAAAATATTCAATTTTCAATATTTATTATAAAAGCAATTATTAAAGTTTTGTTAAATAATTTAAAATATTAAAAATAAAATTAGCGAATTATCAATAATCTAAGCAAGCAATATAAATTGTACTTTTACTTACTATGTTTAAATCACATAAATTATATAAATTAAAACATCAAATATTAACTATGAAAAGCAAAGAATACATAGTATAACAGCTGAAAATTTCTTTTAATTATGAATAAAATAGTTTAATCTAAATCAAATTTGAAAACTAAATTACTAAATATTAAATTATATCAGTAATTCTTGAGAGTACTTTAGAAACTTGAAAAACAATAAATAAATTAATTGTAAGATATCATCTTAACTCCTTACAATTTATTCATTTTTATCTAAGTAAAATGTTTGATTAGTTATTTACTTTAAAGTATGTCATAAAAACTATTTCATGTATCAATCAATTTTTAATTAAGAAATTTAAATATAACTAATCATTCAAGTTCATGTAATATTTTGATTTATATTTATATATAAAAATTTAAGCATAGATTTTATTTGGACTATATACATTTTTTTCTTATTTATTCCTGAATTATTTAGTGTTATTAATATTTAATTTATTAATTTAATTGTTTAATAATATTTCCAAGAATTGAATTTTATCTTACTAATAAATGTTAGATAGTTGTTTATTTTTATTATGAAGCTAAAATGAAAAAATTTATATAAGTTATCAAGATTTAATTTGATAATTTACAATTAAAAATAATAAATGCTTAATATTTATTAGTGAGTGTCAGCAACAATTATTCCATATTTTACTCGTATTCCGCGAAGGTTTTTAGACACTTGTGATTATGATAATAAATTGTCAGGGAAATATTAGGTTTTTAGGAAATATTTTGAAACTATTTTCTTACTTTTAAAGCTTTCCATTTATTAAAAGTTTAAGATTTCTTAGATTGATTTTATAAATAAGATATGAAATTGAAATATATAATTTCTAATTTTGTTAATTATCTGACCATTTAAGTCTTATATAACATTTAAAATTAATATTAATGTATTATGTTATGCTTTTTTTTAAAAAATTATTTTTTATGGAAAAGGCAATGATTTATTGTGAATGAATTATTAATTTCAACTTTATGATATTATATTCTAAGAAATAAAATTAATTTTATAAGAGTATATATTCAATTAAATAACATTTTTTAGAAAAGGTATGTTGGAAGGGAGATAAGCTCATTAAATTTTTCAATAAATTTATATTTTGTTTTATTGTTAATTTCTGGAGGAGCTAGAATATATTTTTTGCTATAATTTACGAGTTTTAAGTTCTTAATAGCGTAAATTTAGAATTTTTTTTAAACATTAATGAATAAGAAAGGTTTAACTTATCTGAAAAATAGTAATTGAATATTTTTTTAATTAATATTTCTTTCATCTGTTTGTTCTTATTTTATAATTAGTTTAAATATAATTTTCATAATAAACTAATCTATTAATTATATAATTGAAGTATTGTTAAGAAATTCATTATTGAAACAATTAATAAGCCATCTCTTTTATGTATTTAATAGGAATTCTCACTTCGGTAATCAGCTATTGCAATCTGATATTTTCTTCAATAATGTATAGATAAAGATATTTTTCAGATTTTTCTATGAGTTACAGAGAAAATTTATCTGGTTTCGATTATTTAACAAGTTTATAAAATTTCTCTAAATCATTTATTAAGGTTTCATTCAAAAATTGTAATAAAATTAAATATATGAACTATTTATAAAATCTGAAATTTTTTAATTAAAATATTATTTATATTGTTAAGGCGCTTGGTTACGTTCAAAGAAAACTGAAACTACTAATTTTCGTTAATTTAACTTAATTAAATCTCTCTATTCATGTTATTTTCTTTCATTTGTTCAAATATACTCAGAGAGTTAACATGCTGGTAAATTTAGATTTACTTAAGATTTTATATGTAATAATTTATCCCCTCATACAAAACTTTACTTTGGCCATTTAATTATTCCATACTTTATAAATCTAAAATCTTAAATCCAAATAGGAACACCTAACCCTCATTATTTATTCCAATGAACAAAGTATTCTCAAAATCTTTTAAATTAGAAGAATTATCTTTGTCATTTACATTTTTAGAATAGTTTTATCTCAAAAGTATAATTGTCTGATTACAAAATGCAAAAATGTTATACAGCACAATGTTTTCTTCGTTTAAGATGTGATAAATAATATTATTATTTTAATAGTTTGACTTATAAATAGATTCGTACATTAAATACATGTTTGATTTTAAAATTGCACTTTGGGTCAATTTCTTCTGATAAATATTATCCATCATCATACATAAAATACAATTATTATTTTATGTTTATTCTAATATATATTTGGAATTAACAGAATATATAAAAGAATTATAGAATTAATAAATCACTTATTTAATGTGTTCATAAAATATTAATTAGATTATCATTAATAACAATATATCAATAATTTTAATTACCCTTTTTGGTAATATTTTCTAAATTAAGAAAATATTGATTTTTATATCAACTTCTTAAATACTTTATTTTTCAATCAAATTTTATAGTATTAGTTAAATTAAGTTATAATTTGTTGGTTAAAAACAAATTTATTTGAATTTGTAATGATTATTTTTTGAATATTTACCTTATATTATGTTCAATTATAGTACTTTTAGTAATTCGTCTCTAAAATACTAAACTTTAAATAAATTAACGAGTTTCAATATATCTAACAAAATTAATAAATTTTTTTATCTTATAATTAAGATTAACTCAATTAATTCATACAATAGAAATTAAATAATTTTTATCATCTTAAATACTTCAGTATATTTGCAACATTAAGGAAGTACATTCACAAGTTCCATTTTGCCTGTGTTTTATGTGATAGTGAATTCAAGATCTAGATTGATTTCTCCTTAATGAATAATCAGTAAGTTTAATTAGTAAAAAGGTTAAGATATTATTTCTTTAATAAATTTCTTATTATTTCAATTTCTTCTTAAAAATATCTAATTAAAGGGCAAATTTAAAAAAAATTTTTAAAATTAAGTAAACCCATTTAAAATTAGAAATCCTTTATTTATTTGTTATAGAATTAAGTAGCATGTTTTACTTCAATATAGTCGAAATAATTTTGATCTGGGTATATTTTGATGTTTGGAAATTAGTCAGCATTTATTATTACCGAAGACAGTCTCTCGAAATTCAAATATAAATAATTTTACTCAATTTTATAAAATTATAAACTTAATGTGCAAAATATTATTAGTAATTGTTATTGCTAAATAAGTTAGGTTTTTTATATAATTTAAAAGTATTAATTATTAGAGATAATTATAAAATATAAAATTTACAAAATTAATATATTGTTTAAAAAATGCAGTAATTGTATTAGGAAAAAAACGTTTTATATTTTAACAATAAATCATATATTATAAAATCTTTATTATCTATTTAATAAATATAGTATATTTCTATAGTTCTTATTCAATAGATTTTTATAGAATTTGTACGTATTTTTCGAAAGATTTTGATATTAAATCATGTATCTTAAAATATTATTAATTGCAAAACACCTTGCTTATAACTTTATGTATTTCTTACATAATTATTTAATATATCTAAAATCTTCACATAATCCAAGAGGCTATATAGGAGATTAAATAAATTAAATAATTTTATTTGTAATGTTAGCATCAATAAAGGTAACTATTAAAAAACAATATGAATTATTAAATTAATCAACATAAAAATTATTTTGTTGTTTTTTAATTAAATATAGTTAACTAATTTAATTTTTTAATTCAACTACGCATTAAACATTTTAGTTACTCATTATTTTAAATTGATTGTATGAATAATTTTTAGCATGAAAATGAAAATCACAAAAGGAGATATAAATTATTATAAGGCTTATTTAAATGATAATAATAAAATATTTTTGTTATTATATAATACTATTAACTGTAAAAAAAGTATCAGTACTGTAATCAAACATCAAAGTCACATTTTTCCATTAATATAGAAAATCAGTGAACCCTAAATTTAAACTTTTAGGAGTTAAAAATTATTAATTTACAATTTATTAGAGAATAATCGATTTTATTTATATTTTATTTCCAGTTCTCAATCTTTTCTTAACCTATTATATATTCATATTTTCTCTCTATAGATTTTTATAAATTATTATAAATTAAGTTTTTAATAAAAATAACCAACTTATCTTTGATATATATAATAAAAATTATATAGGGGTGTGTAACTTACATCTTCTTCTTGCTTCAAAATCCATTTCTTTAAAATTAAATTATTGAGGAGGGATTGTCTCCAGTTAATATTTTTTTATTTATTGTCTTTTTAAAAAAATTCCTTAAACTTGATATAAATTTTCAATCTTTATGGAAGAATTTTCATACTTTACAATTGAATAATTAGCCTTTCAAATTATAAATAATTAAAAAGATTTTTTTTTTTAAAATTAAGATATGGACAGTGGAAAAATATTATTCTATAAATATATAAAACCCCGTTAATCTATTAAGAATGAAGATTGGGGATTAAGAATTATAAAATTCAAATTAAATTATTATTGATGAAAATTATTAAAGTTTTGGCTAATTATTAAAAATATTGGCTCGATTAATTGTTTTAATAAAATAAACCAATCAGAGTGCGTAAATTTGATGATAGATTAATTATAGTTAATTTCAGCCAAGTAATAATTATATTTTAATTTGATTGTTCTTATCTCCTAATCTTCATTCTTAATAGACTATAGGAGTTTTACTATGCATTTAATAAAAATTAAGAATCAGGTGATTAAAGGGGAATCTGAAAAAAATTACTTATAATTTCAGATTTTTAAGGTATAATAATAAAACTTTTAAGATTCTTTTTATCCTTAAGCCTACTATGACATGGGAAAAATTGCTTTAAATTTCTCAAATTCAATCTTTAGATATCTATAAGATTCCCTTTCTTAAAATTTATTAACTTAATAAGTCTTTCTTTCAATATTATGTCTACTTTATCAGAAAGAGTAAATTTTTAAGATAAATTGATGTATTTAAAATATATTTCAGAATTAAATCCCAAAACCCCTTAATGAGTTTTATATGTGTTTTGATTTATTTGAGTAATTTTGCTGATTGGGTTTATTTTAGTACGTTAAAATCATTTTTACTCTAGTTATAAAATTATGAAACTATTTTATGATCATTTTCTTTATTTTCATCTTGCAAGTTTTCATATTCACATTCAATTTATATCATTTTTATTAACAAAAGATATATTTGACTTACATTAATTTCTACTTTACATTATTTTTATGAGTTATCTTAAACTAATCATTTTTATGAAGGAGGATAAGAATATCATTTCAATAATTTGTCAATTATGAAATAAATAAATTTGAAATTTTATCATTAAATATTTCTAAATTCTATACAATACTTTCATTTCTTTTAGCTTGTGCTCTTTATTGACATATTTTTTCAATACAAAAGATTTTAGGAACTTAAGTAATATTAAAATAAAAATATGAATAATATGAGTCGTTTTAAGGTGTTTGGATGATTTAATTTTGCCATTTTTTTGTTTAAAAGTTTTTACAAATGGAGATCAAACTTAAAATCTTGTATTCTATTATCACTAAAATTTTAGACACCTATTAAATATTGATAACTTATAGAGTTCAACCTGGTAAAGAAAAATAGATAAAGTTAAAAAAACTATTGAAAGTTTCATAGATGAATTTCCATTTTAACCTATTAAATTCCAAAAAATTAGTAATAAATATGTTTTAATTTAATTAGTACTGGTAATTAATTAGCTTAATTTTAATGGTACCAGTTTAATAGTATCCAAACATAATTAGTACCTAATTTATATCTAAATGAGGTTTTAATTGAAAAGTTCTAATTTGGTTTAAAACTTATTTAGTACCATGTACTAATAAATTAAACTATATTGGCACCAAAGGATATTAAAAAATGGAGTCCCTAAGAATTTTAAGAAAATTTTCATACAAATTAGTTATTATAATTAGGCAAGTAAAGTAAACAATTAATGAACTATCATTCAAATTCTTCGAGGACCAATTTCTACACAAGATTTATAAAGATATAGTGATGATAAAAAATAAAAGGATTAAAATCCCAACTATGAAAATAATAAATTACATTGAATCTAACAATTAAAATGAAATTAATAAAAAGAAAACCTGATTCCCAACATTAGCATCATCAATCAAAACTCATATAAAAATTATGAAGGAATTTTGGGGTTTTGAATACGGAAGATTAAAAAAAAATCCATTTACATAAATCGTAAAATAAATTTAAATTTATATAGAACACACTTTCTTACTAACTAAAGGATTTATAAAATTCATTCTTTTATATAGGGAAAAATACTTTTATTAATATACTTTACTCTTGAATTATTAATTATACATAAAAAATCAATAATAAATATTCGATAGATTATATCATTAGCATAAAGTTTATACTTTAAAATAGAATGAGTAAAATATTTTTATTTATTATAGTTAAACATTTTTATGACCTATATTATAAATTAACCAATTAATACAATTGATAAAATTGTTGGATAAAAATAAAAATATTTGAAACTACTTAATAGAATTTTCTTAAACGAATGAAATAAAATCTATAAAATAAAGTATTAGAAAATAAACCATGTGTACAGTTATACTATTTTTTACGTGAAAAAATATTGAACATTTCTGCATTTACTCAAGATTCACTAAGATTTGTTTTATAGAAACCAAAAAAGAATTTCTCTATAATTTTTGTATACCATTTAAAATTGAAAAAAAAACAGCGAAGTGTAAGTTTTATTATTACCATATAATCAGTATTAATTAAATTTTTTATATGGTATAAATGTATTTAAATGAAATCTTCATTTATATAGTCTAAATTTTAAATACTTTTTATATTTTAAGGAAATTAAAATATTGATATTTAATATATTATATATCATTTATAATGATATATAATATAGTTACCCAACAAATTTAGAATATAATTATAAAGAGCGTTAACATTAACGAGTCCATATTTTGCTCTTATTTTGTGATAGAATTTTCAATTTTGTTCATGTTGAGATTAACTATTAACCGGGAGTTAATATGCTGTTAAATAGTATCTAGACTATGGTGCTTCACTTTTAGAGTTTTCCATTAACTTTTTTTAATTTTATTATTTTAATATATAGCTTAATATTTTAAGAAAATGATATAAGAATCTTTATTTATACTTTATTCCAAATTAATCATAAACTGAAGTATCTTAAAATACTTTATTTATGATAATCTCATTAATTTTTATAATTATAATTTTAAATACCGAGTTTCTAAATTATTTTGCTGGAAATATTATATTTTTTAATAAAATTTCAATTTGAATTAACTATTACAATTATTCATATCGTTAACTCGATTCTATTCGTATTTAGAGGTTATATTTATTCATAAAATGAATGTTAAGTAATTCTATTAAATAATAAATAATCTGAAATCAATTATATTTATATTTATTTTGATATCATATTTGAAAATGTATTGTAAAATTCATAAATAAAATAATTAAATTTAGAATAAATGAAATGATCACATTTTAATGATCTTTAACTTTAAAAAAAGCATGGTAGTAATTATTGCAAGAAATCTTGCTTAGTTTAAATTATATTAAATAAGTATTGAGTAATATTGGTAAATGAAAATTTCGAGAGAGCTGCTTAATAAAATATGGACAAGCTAAGAATATTATAAATTTATTATACCTAATATTAAACTTAAATCTTTTCTATATTATATCCATTCTTATTTCATTGAAATTCAATTTAGTGATTTTCAAAAATTATACCCAAATTGTTTTAAGTTTAAATAATTAAATGATTAATAAATAGAAATTAATAATTCCATTTATAAAATAATTTTAAACCTATATTAACATCTTATAATCTAAATACATTTTGGACTTTAATTTTCAATATTAAAAGATGATTAAAGTAATAATTCAAATGTATAAACGTTTAAATAAAGCAAGAATTCTATGATTATTTTTATCATTCAAATAGTTATGAAGCCATTTCTTGAATGTACTTAGCAGTAAACCTAACTTCGCTAACTATCTTTTTATAAATTCTTATATTTTCTTCTATTATGTAGAGTCGTACATATTTATCAGACTTTTCAATCAATTGCAGAGAAATAATTTTAAATTCACTTCTATCTTCTTGAAGCTCATAGAATCGATTCACCTCATATAATATGATATCATTTAATAATAATCAATTTTATAATGTAAATTCTTTAATAATTTAAAATTTCAATAAAAATTTAAGATTGTCTAGGTATTTGCTCACTTTATTAGATTCTTGGAAATCTTAAAATTGAATCTCCTTCTTTATTTTATCTGCTTTAATTTGTTCAAATATATTCAAAGAGTTAAAATGCTAATAGATTTAAATCTGTCTAAGATTTTCTTTATAGAAATTTATCTCATCATGCTGAACTTAATTCTAAAGAGTTTCTGTGCTTAAGTTGTTTACATCTAAATGCTTAAATCCACATAAAAACATTTAACCATACTAGTTTATTCCAATTAACAAAGTGACATCATTAGAAATATTTCTTATAATTTCATCATGCCCATTATGAAAGTAATTTTTCTTTAAAAGTACAAGTTTATTAGATAAATAAAAAAATATAGGAAATTAAAATATTTAAAAACTTAAATCTTCAATTTTTATTAATTCAAAGACTAATTTATTTTCAAAGTTAATGACATGATTGTTCTTTATGATTGAGCTTGAAAACCTTGCTTTTTCAAATAAAATCTTATATCTCTAAAAATTTTTAATAGAATTAGTCATCAATAATAATAATAAATTAAACTCTAAGTTAAATTTTAAATTAAATGTGTTCCTGAATTATTATACCCGAATTAAGCTTGATAAAGTGCTACATTTTATTTGTTTAAGTTGTGATAAAGAAAGTTATTTTTATTAAAGCATTCGCGCGATTATTAAGTAAAATATATGCTCGAATTTAGAATGTAGCTATAGTTCATAGTCAGATGGTAATTGGATTTTATCATTAAATTTTTATTATATACATAATATTAAATTTATGGACTGATAAGTGTAAAATAGGTTTATTCAATAGATAAATTGAGTTTTTTCTTAAAATCATATTGCAAATTAAAAGTATATCTACATATAAGAGAAAGTATTCTTTTATGAAAATATAGTAAAAATGCTAAATTTTTCATGATTTTTCACTAACTTTTTATTCAAATAACTCTTGGAATTGCTTATTATAATTATTTAAGTTTAAATTTTGGCAAGAATTGTTACTATTTAAAAATTTACTCTTTTCTAATAAAACTAAATGTGAAGACCTAAACAAATGAATTAGTTAATCTTTTAAGAATTCAAATAAACTAAAATTTGATACTGTTCTTATGTATAATTTTCTACAAGCTTTAAAATTATATAAACTTTTCCAAAAATATCAAATTTTATTCATTCATGTTTTTTTTTTATAATTTATACCGATGATCTAACGTTTTTGGTTAATTTATCTAATGAAAATTCAAATTATTTTGAATCTATTATGTTATCATATATAATTTATATCACCCTAAATAAATATTAAATTTTTATTTAATATATTATCCTCAAAATTACCATAAATTTCCAAGACTTACTGCAAAAAATGATTGATTTTAATTTTTTTTTATTTTATAATTCAAAAATTATCTTAGACAATTAAGATAATTATTATATAACTCGAATAATGTCAAATTAGAGCATATACAAATATGAAATAAAATGTAATTGTATTAGTAATTTGTAAACATATTTATAGACTTAATAGTAGTTTAATATTTTTATCTTGGATAATGTCTCTCGTTTTATGAGTGAGAGAATCTCGTAATAAAATTATATTTGTAAATAATTATCATGTTAAATACCTTACAACACATAATATCTTCAGGAGAGTGGTGTATTAGATCCAATTTGCCAGTAATTTTAGTAATATTAAATTCAATATCCGAATTTATTTCCCCAAAATGAGTAATAAGTAAGTTCAATTAATAATGTGGTCAAAATTAAAGCAAATTTAAGTAACTTTCTTAATTTATTTAAATACAATAGGTTTAATAAACATATATAAAATAAACTCCCACATAAATTAGTAATCTTAAATCTCATTGTTATAAAATTAAGTTGCTGATTTTACTTCAATATACTCTCTATAAACTGAATTAGAGTTTATCTTATAACCTGGAAATTAATCAGGATCAACTTGTATTTCTGATATTCTCTCGAAATTCAAAAATATAAAATTAAAATACTTGAGTGTAAAGATAATTAAACTTTAGAAATTTTTTTTACTAATTGTTATTGCTAAAAAATTATTTTAAAAATATAAGACAAAAAGTTTGATAAAGTATTTTTTAATCAGGGATTTTTAAAGATTATAATTAAACTATTCAAGTTATTTTATGATATTTAAAATTATATCTTAATTTTAATTATTTATAATCTTTTAAATTAATAAGAGTAACTCAAAATTGCATGAAAATATTATTAAGCTTTTGTTTAATATATATATATATATTTATTTATGTTTTTTAGTATTATAACTCCCTAATTTTAAATATGCTCTTAAATAATAAACAATTTTATATAACTATAATATTCTTATAATACTATTAACTGTGAAATATGATCTCGACTGGTGATCAAACATTAATATCATATCTTTCCATTGATATAAGAATTCAGTTTCTTTTAAATTTAAGTTTTTCAAGATTTATTTAAATATATAGTATTTAATAAGTAATCTTAAGTTATATTTATATAATCTATATTTGATATAATTTTGAACAGTATTTAAGAAATAAACTAGAACGAGTAAATAATGTGCATTACTTTAATTTTATTTTCTTATAAAAAAAACAGTTTTTTCAGTAAAAAAATTATGTAAACGGGCATTTATGTTTTGTCTTAGTTCACCTTTATAATTTATTGATAAAATTTTATCAATAAAATTAATCCAGTTTAGCAAGAAAATCTCAACTCTTTTATGAAAATCATTACTAATCATATTGTTCATGGACCCATTATCACAATTAAATAAATTAATCTTATACTAAATTTATCAATAATATATGTGCAATTAATTATATGATATTTCATTTATTATGATAAAATATTGATTCATTCTTAGAATTTTCTCTTCACTGATGTAGAGTCATTTTGATTCTTTAATTGATGTTTTAAATTATTAATTTTACAATTATATTTTTAATACTAAAAAATAATATAATTTTTTATTATTATATGACGTCTATAGTCAATGTTTTCTGATTATCTCAATATCCATTTCTTTTTTAATTATTAATTATGAAAATTTAATTTACAAAATAAATTAAATTATTAAATTCTTTACATCTTGACGTTTAGATTGATGTGGGAAATACTACTTCAAATTTTTAATATTTATTTTTTCAATGCTGTGTAGACTTCCCTTTTAAAAATTTTCCAACTCTAATCGATTTTTCCTTATTTTTATTTCTACTTTATTTGAAAGATTATAAATTTTATAATTTAAAAAATATTGAATATATTGTTAATAGAATTTATGTCAAGATAATTTGGGTATTATAATCAAATTGATGTAAGTACAATCTAATCATTATTAAAATTATATTGCTGTAAGTTTCTGATTTTAGAAAAAATTATAATTGCCTATCCTTATTTATTTGAGTTTTCTAATAATTTCTTCTAAATTTTAAATACAGTAAAAATAAAAGTTTGATTTAAGTTGTTTCTTCAGATATTGTAAGACATTTAATTTAAATGGTAATCTTTTTTTAAATATAAATTTTATATATATATATATAAGATGTAATAAATTATAATCTAAATGCAAATTATTATTTTAAACGTGTTAACCTCTCTATTTAAAAGTGCACTATTCAATAAGAATATTCATATAATTATTTCTATTTAGAAATAATTTTGATTTTCTCTAAATATAATTTAGCTTAATTTATAAGTTCTTTAGAGTATTTAAAATTAAGATATGGTATTAAAATATATAAAATAAACTATTAACTAACTTAAAGAGCGTTAACATTAACTAAACCATATTTGATTCTTATACTTTGTTTTGATTTTTTTAAATCTTTAATGTTGACATCATTAGGGAATTGATAGCTTGTTAAAAAGTATTATGATTTTGGTATATCTTCTTCGCAGTTCTCCATTATTTAATTTATTAATTTAATAGTAATTAGAATATTTTAAATATCTTCAATGCATAATTTTACAACAAATTGGCTTAAAAAAGTAGAAATATCGATAAAGATTATTTAAAATAATAATAATTACAATTATTAAAGAATAGATATAAGTAAGTTAAATTCTGAAACTACATTTCAAAACCCACCCCTTAATGAGATTAAAAAGTGATTTAATTTTTAGGGTATTGTTGGGGTCTTATTGGGATTAGTAGAGATATAAGTCCGATTTGCAAAATGAGAATTAGAAATTAGCGATATTTTGAGTATATTGATGATTAGAAATTTTTAAATTTACTACTTAAGTTTATGTATGTTACTATTATTAATATAGACTAAGTCAAACCAGCTGAAATTTGCAGCTATAGCAAAGCTATTGAGTAAAAATTGTTTTATTTACCAAGAATTAAAGAATAATCAAGTTTTTTCCCATCTTATTTATTAATATATTACTAATTAAATAATTAAAATCGCACTCTAACCCTAACGATCATAAATTTGAGTTAGAGTGCGGAATAAATTAGAAAATAAATTTAAATATATGATCACTTTTAAAAATCACATTTCGTTTATTATAAACGACATTAGGTTTTAATTAATAAATAAATATATTACATATTACAATAATTAAATTAGGATATATAGGTATTTTTAAAAACTATTCAATTAATAAGTTAAATATAATATTTTTATATGATTTAAATTTTATTAATTAAAACCTAATGTCGTTTATAATAAACGATATGTGATTTTTAAAAGTGATCATATATTTAAATTTATTTTCTAATTTATTCCGCACTCTAACTCAAATTTATGATCGTTAGGGTTAGAGTGCGATATTAATTATTTAATTAGTAATATATTAATAAATAAGATGGGAAAAAACTTGATTATTCTTTAATTCTTGGTAAATAAAACAATTTTTACTCATTACACAAGAGTGCCTCAACTGTTAGGTATCACTGCTTGCTCGCTATTTAGCATTTTAATTCTGTTTCTTTAAAGCATCCTCCAAGAAAATATATGTTCTCTCAGGCTCATATTGAAAACCTATGCGACTCGAAGACTTTGCAGTATTGGGCACACTTTCCACTTGACTAGCAAGCTGTGATGTTTCATCGCAAGTTTCCTGACATGCTTATCTCTCCTTAGACTTTACTAATATTTATAAAAGAGGGTATTACTTTTAAGACTGTCAATAAAGTGAAGAGAGTGATAGATTTTACAGTCCTATTTTCTAGTAATAATTTAAACTAGATATATGATTAAATGCAGAGGGATATTGACAATATCATCAATTTCATACACGCTGATCAATATGTATTCACCTTCTACACTTTTATAAAAAAAAGTTATTGTACAAGAAATTCAATAATATAGAAGTCTACGACTAGAAAATAAAGGTTGTCACCCATGCACTATTAGCTGGTATTATTGAAGATTCGATTCATTCTCGCTCTATTAAGATAGAGTAGTACATAGAGTTCTTGCATAAGCTAAGAGATAAATACAACGATCAAGAGATCATCTTGTTTGTTGATAACTTATCTGTTCATATGACTAGGAGTCCAAGAAAGCTTATGAAGATTTAAACATAACTCCTGTATTTAACTTTCCTTATAACCCTTAATTTAATGGAATCGATTTTTTATTGGAGTTAAATCAAGACTCACTACAAGAAACTGCTACTGTATCATCTTATGCATGACTTGCCTTTAAAAACAGTTGTTTTAATTAATTGAAGCTCGAAGAGAGTGAGTAAAGATTAGACAATAATTAGTGCAATTGAAATAAGTGTTTGGTTTAAATAAACGAAAAAGTTCTCATGATAAATGAGTTCTTAAAAAGATTAGGGTTCTCTTTCTTTTCTTCTTCTTATGGCTTTCTCTGGCCCATATTTTTTCACTTATTACCACCTCCTGAATCTATGTTCATTTCATCTAAATTTTAGACATCTATATATAGCCTCTTGCTCATCTCAAGAATTAAAAGAGACTTTCTGTCTCTGTGAACCTTTCATGCTCTTCCATTAGAAATATACCAGTTCCAGGCTTCCCTATAAATTTATATATCAAAGCTTACAAGAGAGGTAAGGATGCTTCTTAAGCTCAGCGACCCAGGAGTCACTTATTATTTTGCCTGCTTCTTTTAATCATCAGGGGTTATAGAATATCGATTATTATGAGCTTCTTCAACGATCTCTCCGAGATAACTCTCTCTTATAGTGCCTAGAACAACCAAAGAAAAATCTCCTTTCTAAAAGCTTGTTATTCAGTTGTATATTGGTAGGAAGGTAAACTACCAACTCTTCATCTTTCGTTGCATCTTCATAAAGATTTGTGACAGAAATCTCTTGGTAGTTTGGAATCTCTATCAACTTAATCTCATTGTTTTTAAAGGCCTTTTTCTCATAACAGAGGTATTACCTTTAAGAATATTATTTTGGTACCTTCCATAGTTGGAAGAAATGGACCTACTATATTTTATGTTAGACCGTTACAAGAATCCTTTCCATGTTGAGTAAAGTATCTATAGAGATATTCTTTGCACTTGAATCTTGAGATTATTTCTTGAGCTTCAACCCTCTTCATAACAGTACTAATAGATTCCATCTTTGTTCCTTCTCCTGTTTATGAATTTCAAATTTTTAATATATAGATTTCTAGATCTTATTGTTTATAACTTACTATTAAATATGGGCATCTTATAGGAGGTCAACCTGGGAAAGATACATGGAGAAAAAAAGTTGGCAAATGGTGCAACAAACTGCAGAAATTGTTCTCCATATTTATCAATTTAGTTCCATTAAATTAGGACTAATTTTGTTTAATTTTAATTATTAGTACTTGTACCAATCCGTTTAATTTTAATTGGTACCAATTTAATAGCACCAAAACTAAATTAGCATCTAGTTTAAAATTAATGAATTATTAATGAAAAAGTTCAAAAATTGTTCAAAACCTAATTGGTAACAGTATCAATTAGGTTTTCTCTAAGTTGTACCAAAATAAAAAATATTAAGCATTAATTTAGAAAAATTCTAGTTTTATAAAAAGTATAAATATAATTTCTAGCACTTCAAATCAACCATTACTTCAACAGTGGCAACTCTATAAAGAGTAATTTTAACTAGAGAGCTTGTTAGAGTATAGAAATAGATGTTAAATTTTTTGAATTTAAACATGGCGGCTAACTTAAATCGTAAAGCAGTCACACATGCAAAAGGAAAATCATTCCTAAACTTTGAGTAAACAAAAAGCGAGAAGTCATCTACATTGAAAGGCAACTTGAGCTTTGAGCAATATAGTTTGAATCAGAGGTATTCGGTCTAGAAATAAAAAAGAGCAAGAAGCAGAGTGTAGAGATGGGGACTTAAACATAAATTAATAGGTAGAAGAGCTAAGATCAGCTACCAGTTGAAAATTTTTAAAATTTTTGAATGTAATGATTATTAAATTTTCTTTTCAACTGAGTAGAGTTTGAAGAGACATATCAAAGAAATACATTGTGTCAAAGCAAAGATAAATTTCAAGCATGATAAGTTAAATGGCAGATATTAGTGCATAACATGCATGAAGACATACTCACTCAGCTAAAGTTAAATGATATATGCAAAAGCATCACCTTAGTGAGTCCTTGATTTATTAAAAGAGACTCAAAAACTAGTACCCTATTAAAGAAAATCAAATTCTATTGAATCTTAAAGAGAGTAGATGACAAGTTCAAGAAGTAGAAACGCTACGAATCAATGAATCAAACTGCAGGCAATACGTTTTTTTAGCTTGCTTTTTAGTGAAGGCTTTGAATATACCCGCATTAAAATGCAGTTTATCTCATTGAAAAATACTTGAATATAAACGTGTCTGCAAAAGCAAAGCTTATAGTTGTTGATGAATATGCATACAAATTGTACCTCTTCAGTTATCTTTTTAAGAAATAACAGTATTAAAATGAGTTTGCTAATGAACATGGTTTTAAATATAAAAGATTGCAAGAATTTCCTTAAGTTAGATGGTGTCATATTAAGCTATGGTTTCATTGCATTTAGGCTAAGGAAATTTGAAATGACTCTGAGAGATTATTTATATCATAATAGATACCCCGATTATTTAAACCATCTACTCTGATATATGATACGTGGTGTTAAGGAGTTGCAGAAACTGGATATTTGGATATATTCATAGAGATTTTAAGTCTGAAAAGTTATGTTAAATTCTTTCAATTATAAATAGTCTTAATATATTTAAATAGAGATTTAATATAGGAAATTGTTACTTTTACATTAATACTATATACTCCAAGATACTTTCAAATAAGAGAGATGTGAACTAATGGCTTTGTTTAATGAGATGTTAGGTCAGTAGCTGCAATAATATTAGAGAGTTATTTAGAAAGTATTTCTTACTTTTGTTCTAAGCATGAAAAGCAATCAATATGTTTAGCGAAGAAACGCATAAAGTAAGAAGCTGTTTGCAAAGAAATGATTAGAAGCATAGTATAAATGATAATCGTGAGAGCTCCAAAATATCCTCGATAAACATTAGATTACATCCTTTAACAACAAGAGAGATCATAGTTCAATAGATATAATAAATATAAGCAAATAAAATTTGTATGAATTAAGTACACTAATACTCATTAAATATTCATTAAATTCACATAAAATCTGCGATTTCGGAACTAACCCATACTATACTCTACAAATCAAAGCATTTATAAACCTAATTAAGGGTTTTGGAGTTTTAATTATCAGTATTATAATCTCTAACGATAATAATTATATTTAGATTAAATCTTTTATACGTTTTGTATCTTGGAATTAAATAATAAATATTCAATATATTTATCATCATTTAATATGATAAATATATTGATCTCAACACTATTGATATATAATTTTATAAAGAGTGTTAACACTAACTGGTCCATATTTTTTTCTAATTTTGTGATATAATTTATAATTTTGTTCTTGATGAGGTTATTTACTAATTTGGAGTTAAATAGTATTTTGACAATGGACCATCACTTATAGAGTTTTCCATTAAAATAAACTGAATTTAATAATTTATATATTAGATTAATTGTTTTAAGAAAAGAACATTTTTTTTGTATTTTTTATTTCTAAAATTCATGATTAGCTTAAGTGTAATGATATTTTTTTTAAAGAAAATTGTAATTTTTATTTTAATATCAATTATAAATATTTGCTTTATTAAAACAATTTCACTGAAGTAATATTTTTTTTTAATTTACTATCATTATTGTTTTATTTCTATTTAAATGTTTATAGTTTAATAATAAATGCAGTTTATTCGATTTATTTTGTATTAATGAATATTATTATCATATCATGAAGATTGTATTCATTTATTTTATGATAAAATAATCTGAATAAAATTTTATTTATATTACTTTTGTTAAAATTTTAAATCGGTTAGTAAAATTTATAAAGGAAATAATTAAATTTAGAGTAGATTTTTATATCAGGTATCTCAAACTTTAGAAAAAAGGTCATAAAAATTAAGTTAATTTTGCTTGGTTTAAGTTAAAGAAATATTAAACAATACACTGAAAAATGTAGAAATACTATTATCGTTACTATAACTTTATAAGTTATAGATAATTATTGCGCTCTATTATAAATATATTTTTAAAATGAGTGACACACTAAAAATACTTTAGATATATAAATTTCTTCTTCATCTGTAACAAAAGTTTAAACTTGAATATATTTTTTTAAGTGAATAAAAATCTTATGTGTGGGCTAAAATATGCAAAAAGATTTTATTATAAAGCATGGAATTTTTAATATCAAATATTGAAAATGAAGCAATTTCAAAAAATTTCTTCTTTGGGTGGTACCTGTCTCACACCCCCCACTTTTAATATAGTAAAAAATAAAAACTGAAATTATCTTACTAACCAAATTTTGATGAAAAGTAACGTAATTAATAATTAAAATCCTTTTTGGAAACACTGTGAGTTAATATGACTTTGAATAATTTATAGTTTTATAATAAAAGTACATAAATAACTCTTGCTTTTATGATAACAATTTTTGATAATTATTTCTCCAACAGCTTTCACTTTTAACTTATAATTTTATTTGTACAGAAACTTGGAGCTATTTAAAATACAATTAAGAAATAAATAAGTGAATCAATCAATTTATGAATAATATTGTTTTGTCATTCCAAATATCAGAATAAGTTTTCCCCAAGTTTATGTACAAATAAAATTATAAGTTAAAAATGAAAGCTGTTGGAGAAAAAATTATCAAAAATTGTTATCATAAAAGCAAGAGTTATTTATGTACTTTTATTATAAAACTATAAATTATTCAAAGTCATATTAACTCACAGTGTTTCCAAAAAGGATTTTAATTATTAATTACGTTACTTTTCATCAAAATTTGGTTAGTAAGATAATTTCAGTTTTTATTTTTACTATATTAAAGTGGGAGGTGTGAGACAGGTACCACCCCTTTCTTTTAAATTTATACTAAGAAATTTAAATATTATAATTTGTCAATGAACTCGTAAATCTAAATAATTTAAAGAATTTCTAAAGTTTTATGAAAATAATTAGATATATTTCTATTGATAAAAATACTATTTATTATTCAAACGTTTTAATTTTATCATGATTTAAGGTTTGAAATTCTTTAAATATTTAATCTTCAATCGTCTTTGATTCATTCACTGTCATTTAATTTTTATTTATTATTATATCATACCTTAAAAATTTATCGTATTTTTTTATATCCAATTTTCAGTTAAGACGAGAAACCTATGCATATATTTAATATTTAAGTACACCGATGATATATTGATAGTCAACAATAAAAAAATTAGATTGATTTTTTCCTAGACATTTGATAACTTAATATAAGCTGATAAGCGATGATTGTTTATCAATAGAGTAAGCATGGTTTAAAAATTTTCTACAAATCTTTGACAAAAGCTGCAAATTTTTAGTATAAAATAATTTCAAAAGATAGACTTCAAATGAAGGGTAGATCTTTTATGATTTATTACTAAATATACATAACGATTTAATCTAAATTATTAATTTTTATTCCTATGAGTATTCTTGTTCATTAAATAGTGTAAAGGATAAAATCTAAATTAAAATCATATTCTCAAAATTAAAAAATCTTACATAAATTGTTGTAATAAAACAATTAAACCATTAAAGAGACTAGAAACCTGCCTGAAATATTATAATTAATTAGGACTTCATTTTATTTAACTTTTAATTTGTAATAAATTTTATTTTTAATAATAAAAATTACTTTAAATGATCTGCAAAAATTACTCCATAATAAAAAGAAAATCAAACTAATAATAAATTTCTTATAATAAGTTAAAATAAAAATATGTAAAACTAATATTCAATATATTAAAATAATTTTTGCCTAAATTGACATATTATCTTATTTATATGATGTAACATATCAATTTATTAACTTATAATCTTCAATTTTGAGGAAATTGAAAAATTAAATTCTTAAATTATAAATATTTAATAAAAGTAAGAATTATTCTTACTTGAGGATACTAATCTCATTATTTTCATTATTAAAATAGTAAACAAGCCATTTCTTGAATATAGTTACTAGTAAACCTAACTTCGCTTACCAGCTTTTTTTTAATTCCTAAATTTTCTTCTATTATGTAGAGGTGCACATATTTATCAGATTTTTCAATCAATTACAGAGAAATAATTTAAAATTTGCTTTTATCTTCTTGAAGCTCATAAAATCGATTCATCTCATTTTAAATGACATCATTCAAAATTGATCAGTTAATAATTAAAATTCCTTAATAATTTAAAGTTTCAATAAAAATTTAAGATTGTCTAGGTATTTGCTCACTTTATTAGAAAATTGGAAATCTTAATTATTTTCTTTACATTCTTGAATAGTAATCTCCTTATTCATTTAATCTGCTTTAATTTGTTCAAATATATTCAAAGAGTTAACATGCTAATAGATTTGTATCTGTTTAAGATTTTCTTTATAGAAATTTATATTGTCATACTGAACTTAATTCTAAAGAGTTTCTTTGCTTAAGTTGTTTACATCTAAATGCTTAAATCCACTTAAAAACATTTAACCATACTAGTTTATTCCTATTAACAAAGTGACATCATTAGAGATATTTTTAATACTTTTATTTTGCACAATATTAAAGTAATTTTTCCTCAAAGTTACTAGGGTATTGGATAAATACGTATATTTAAGAAATTAACTAGAATTAAAAACTTAAATCTTCGATTTTTATTTATTCAAAGACTAAATCTTAAAACTTAAAATCAAACTTTTCTCTTTTTTTTTTGGGTTAAAAATTTGCTCTTCCTATGCCTCATTTTAATGTATTGTGTGTGTAATTAAATTAATAATCAATAAAAATTAAGTTGATTAAATTTCAAAATTTTATTAATATAATTCCTAAAAATCAAATGAGTTCCTCAATTATTTTACCCGGATTAAATTTGATAAAGTGCGATATTCTAAGTGTTTAAGTTGTGATAAATAAAATTATTTTTAGCGAATTATTCGCGCGATTCTTAAGATAAATATATGCTTGATTTTTGAATGTAGCTATAGTAGATTGGCAGTTAGTAATTGGACTTTATCATTAAATTTTAATTAAATAAAAATATTAAGTTTATGGATGGATTAGGGCAAATATTTATATTTAAAAGTTAAAATGAGTTTATTTCTTAAATTTACAAGTTAAATTTAAAGTATTTTTCAGATAAGAATAATTATTTTATAATGTAAATTTAGGAAAATGCCAAATTTTCGGGATATTTTACTAGCTTTTCATACATTAACTCTTGAAATTGCTTATTATGATTATTTAATTTCATAATTTTGACAAGAAATATTATAATATAAAAATTTACTCTAATCAATATAATCTGTAGAGAAAAGAGTGACACCTAAACGAATTAATTAGAAATCTTTTAAAAATTCAAATAAATTTCAAAATTTGATATTCTTTAGGTATATAAACTTTTACAAGAATAAGAATAAGATAAGTTTTTCCATTTATATATCTTCAACTTATTATTTCCTTTTCTAATTTAAAAAAATTATATATCTTAAATAACTTAAACCGATAATATAACTTTTAGGTGAATTTTACAATGGAAAATTTATATTATTTTAAGTCATTTTTGTCAACATTTATAATTTTATACCAGCTTACACAAAGATTCAATGTTTAGATAATATATTAACCAATATATAATCATAGATTTCCAAGACTTCTGCAAAAATAATTAATCTAAATTTTAGAATTATATCAATATAATTATGACAAAAAGACAATGTGAATGTTATTTGAAACATGCGCTAAATGCGGTTTTATATTTTTACATTGATAATATCAATTGTTTTAATGGGTGAAAGAGAATGTCTTATTAAAACATATTTTTTAATAAAAAAATTATCATGTTATATACATCACAAAACATATTTTCTTCAGGAAAGTGGTTTATTAGATCCAGGTCACCAGAAATTTTAGTAATATTGTAGGAAAAAAATTGAATTTGGAACATGAATTTGAAATAAAATTATTAAATTTAAAATTCGTGGCAGTTAACTTTCTAGAATCCTAGACATCAAGGTACTTCTTCGATAGAGAATTCAAAATCAGCTGGACTTTATTATAGTTGTTACCTTTCTAGTGCATCACTAGAGTGAGTTTCACGACTTTAATTTTAGCATTAAAATCAACTAGATAAATCATTCAAAATTAATCTCAATTTATTTCGTCAAGGGATGCAATAGAAAGGTACCACAATAGTAAAGTCCAGCTGATTTTAAATTCTCTATCGAAGAAGTACCTTATTGTCTAGGATTCCAGAAAGTTAACTGACATAAATTTTTAATTTATTAATTTTTTTTCAAATTCATGTTCCAAATTCGAATGTATTCATGCTATATTAAATTCAATGTCCAAATTTAGTTCTCCAGAATGATTAATAATTAAGTTCAATTAATAATGAGGTCTATATTCAATCAAATTTTTATAATTTATCTAAATTTAATTAAATCCAGTAAAATTAATGCTAACTAATAAATTTATTTTGCTCTCTCATAAATTAGTAATCTTATATGTCATTGTTATAAAATTAAGTTGCTGATTTTACATCAATATTGTCTCTAAAAACTTGATCAGGGTATATCTTTTAACCTGGAAATTTATCAGCATTAATTGGTAATGAAGACATTCTCTCGAAATTCGAAAAAATAAAATTATAATACTTGTATCTAAAGTCTATAGAATTTTTGAAATATTTTTTTAAAATTGTTATTGCTAAAAAACAATTGAAAACTGAAAGACTTAGGTTTGATAATGGATTTATTAAATCAGTGAATTTTAAAGTTTTAAAAAAAAGTTTTAGAGTTATTTTTTTTATTTTAAAAAGGAATTTTAGTACTTTAACTTTTAAATAATAAGGATAATTAAAATTTACATTAGGATATTTCTTAAACTTTTGTTTTATGTATATTTTATTAAATACTTGTATAACTTCCTGAATTTAAATCTACTTTAAGTAAATAATATGTTGCTATTATAATTTGCTTATAATACTACTAATAATAATAATAATAATAATAAGATCACATTGAGGTCTCTAGGGACACCCGATCAAAAATATGTTTAATATATATAAGGGTCAAGCCCTTTCAATGTTATTTGTCAGATTGTTTCTATTGCTAAGCAATGAGTTATCTGGCCACCAAAGGATTATATTTGTAGTAGTCTCTTAAGTGGTCTTCATGAAGTACCTCTGATCTGTTAGTGAGTTCCAGTACTTTGCCTGTTAGTTCCGCCATGATGTAGACTATGGTTTAATGATCATCTTCTTCTTTAGGTTCAAGATTATACCTAGTAGATACTCCAGTGATTGTATTATAATTGGTCTGGAGACCCCGTCAGATTAGATGAGAATCTGTTCTGTGTATGTTAGCATTTTATAAGCTTAGGGGTCTTCGTTTATAATACCAACTCCTGGAGGTATGTATCCTCTTGTTTGGGAAATTTGCTTCATGAGTTAGAACCATTTGTCGGGATCCCCTGTATCCACATCTTAATTTTCTAAGACTAGTAGAACTTTAGTTTTGTCAAGTCTACTCCAACATAAGAGGTTTTGGTATATGATAGGGATTTTTAGTACATCTTTGGTCAAACTTAGTCCAAAGGTTTGCCAGTCTTATTTTTGTGAGAGATCTAAATCCACGTAAACATTTGTGGGGAGAGTCATTTGTATTATCTTTCCCATTTTGTTTACTTCTATCTCTGACCAATGTTGTTCATTGATAATACCTTTTATATCTTTTGCCTCCATATATTTTTATTTTAAATCTTTAATTATTTACTATTATTTTTCTTAATATTTAATAGTAAGTGCGTCATCAGTTTAAGTTAATACGTCATGGAATTAATTGTTAGGTTATTCTTGTTGCGCACTTTAATTTTTGAGATTTTTCTTATTAATGTTGGGTACGTCATGGAACTCATCATTCATCTCAACATCTTGTGTGTTGGGCTTCGTGGATTTCTGGGAGGGTTGGACTTCCTCTTAGAAATTGGTGGTTATCAGCTCTTCTTTGTCAATAGTCTCAAAAACTTCAACTAATCTTATTAAGATCATAATTTGTTTTAAGGTTTGAGTTATGGTTAAGATTTTAACTATGTCTGCTGTATTGAATACTAGTCTAGAGTGCCATTCCTTCATATTTAGTACCCTTTTAAGGTTAGAGTGATTTGTGAAGGCTAGTGTGATGGCTGTGGTGATGGTCTAGATTATAGTTAGCTGAATTTATAGGTTACTGTTCCTCTGGCATTGTTACTTTTTATGATCCAATTCAAGCGTAAAGAATAAGTCGTATAGTTATTCCTTTGAGGTAATGTTAATCTAGGTTGCTGCTAGTTTAGTAAAGAATGCTGTTTAGAGTGAGATGTCGAAGCCGATAACTCTGTTGAAGAAGTCTATTAGCTATAGTTGACTTCCTCTTGAGATGCTTTCTAAGCCTTTATTGAAAGCTTAGTAAACCCCCTATATCAATTATCTTAAAAATCTTTTAGGGATGGTTCTTATGAAGTCTAAATTCTCCATAAGGTCAGGGTTCTTCTTGATTGCCTTGTTGAGGAAGTAAATCATTCGTACCCTCAGAACAAGTTGCAATCTAATTTAATAATTTTGCTTATAATACTATTAACTGTAAAATAAGATTTCAATTGGTGATCAAACATTAAAATTACGTCCTTCCATTGATATAGAAATTGAGTATCTTCTAATTTTAAGCCTTTCATGATTTATTTGAAGAAATAGTATAAATAAGTAATTTTTAATTATATTAAACACATCAATATTTTATGCAATATTAAGCAGCAATAAATAAAATATTTTAGAACGAGTAAATGATATGTACAACTATAATTTTTTAAAAGAAAAACAGTTTTTTGATCATAAAAATATTTATATAAACAAGTACTGTTATGAAATAATAAGCTTAAAATTACAATGATTTTTCTTTATTACCGTAAATTTATTGATAAATTTTTACAATAAAATTAATCCAATATTGCAAAAAAAAGCTCAACTCATTAGTAATAATTCTTACTAGTCTTATAGTCTATGGAACTACTCTCTCATGTTAAGACTTTAAGATATATTTATAGAAATATAGAAATCAAATAATTAATTGTACTTGATCATTTAAATTTTTAATTTAATTTAATTAAAATTAAAAAATATTGATTCATTCCTCGAAACTTCTCTTCACTGATGTAGAGTCATTATGTTTCTTCATTTGATTTTTAATAATTATAATTTTTAAAAATTATATTTTTAATAAAAAGCTTTAAGATATAAACTTTTAATTAAATGAAGTGTAAAGTCAATATGTTCTTATTATCTCAATATCCACTTCTTTGATTTTTATAATTAAAATAAATTATTAAATTCTTTATATCTTGACGCTTTGATTGATGTGGTAAATATTCCTTCAAATTTTTTATGTTTATTTTTTTAATGCTGCATAGTCTTCCATTTTATAAATTTTCCATCTGTATTCGATCTCCTCTAATTTTTATGATTACTTTAGAAGAAAGATAATTAACTTATTAATAAAAAACTAGTGAATAAATTGTTAATAGAATTTATGTCAAGATTATTTGGGATTTTCGGGTGGTACCTCTCTCACGCCCCCACTAATTATATGTAAAAATAAATTCTATAACAACTTTAAACCAACCAAATTTAAGTCAAAATTCAAGAATTCAATCACCAAAAATGTTAATCAAAATATTTTGAGGCAATTCGGCCTGAAAATATTATTAATTTATCATAAATAATAATCTTAATATTTGTTTTTATTCATATTGTTATGTCAATATTTTCCAAATAATTTTCATTTTTTATCTTATAATATTTTATCCAAATACTTGGAGTCAATCTATCTTCACTTTCACAGAAACAAATACATCAATTTTATTCAAAAATAAATTGATAATCTTACATATTATTATCTTATAATTCTATTTGTTTGTTTCTGTGAAAGTGAAGATAGATTGACTCCAAGTATTTGGATAAAATATTATAAGATAAAAAATGAAAATTATTTGGAAAATATTGACATAACAATATGAATAAAAACAAATATTAAGATTATTATTTATGATAAATTAATAATATTTTCAGGCCAAATTGCCTCAAAATATTTTGATTAACATTTTTGGTGATTGAATTCTTGAATTTTGACTTAAATTTGGTTGGTTTAAAGTTGTTATAGAATTTATTTTTACATATAATTAGTGGGGGCTTGAGAGAGGTACCACCCGGATTTTCTAATATTTATGTTATTAAAATATAATAAATTAAAAAATATTGAGCTGTAAGATACTGTTTTTAGGAAATAAGTGATATATTGCTTAGCTCTTTCTTTTTTATACTATAGTTTAAAATATTTTCTATTAAACTTTAAGTACAGTAGAAATATAAGTTTTATTTAAATGATACTTCATTTTTTACAAGACATATACTTTATTGGTAAGTAATTGAATTTACTAGCTCTAGATATGATTAATTAAATCTATAAATCCAATCTTAATTGAAACAAATTAACGTTTTTTATTATAATGCGCTCAATTCAATAAACATATTTAACTTTTTTCATTCTCTAGAGATATTTTAAATTTATCTCTAAATAACTTATAGCTTAATTTTATAAGTTCCTTAGAGTATTTAAAATTAAGATATGGTATTAAAATAAACTATTAACTAACTTAAAGAGCGTTGACATTCAGTCAAAATAGTGAAAAAATCGTGAATATACAAATGCTTAAATATAAAGAAATATATAATTTACTTATTTAAAACATCTTTTAAATATTTATCAGGTATAAGTTTGAAAAATAAAGAAATCATAAATTATTGTGAATTAAATTAAAAATACTTATATATTTTTAGTATTTGAGCCCTTTATATATATTGAAAATTTTTAATTATATATTTATATATGTTTATTTATTTCTAATTATAGAAATGAAGTTTGTTTTTAACCTATATTAAGTTTAATTTAATCATGAATACAATTATGAATAATTTATATATTTTTTACTAATAAAAGTAACAAACCTTTAAAATAAATAAAATTTCAAAGTATAAAATTATTAATTTTACTAAAATATAAACAGTAAATAAATTACATTTAATATTTGTAAAAACGTAATGTGATAAATAAAATAATTTTTTAAATAAAAGAATTAAAAATAAAATTATATATTTTAAATATTATGAAAATGGGCGCAAGTAGTAAAAATATAATTTTTACTACTTAGGCCCATTTTAAATATAATTATATAAAAATCAAATAAAATTATTAAAAATAATTATAATAATCTATGAAGAATCATTTATTTATAACATTTTTGTATTTTAAGAATATATTTATTGCCTATTTTTCAACTATTTTGACTGATTAACTAAACCATATTTAATTCTTATACTTTGTTGTGATTTTTATTATTCATTAATTTTTACGCTATTTGGGAATTGATAGCTTGTCAAAAAGTATTTTGAATCTGGTATATATCGTTTGGAGTTCTCCATTATATAATTATAAATATAATAGTAACTAAGTATATTTTAGAATATCTTCGATGCACAAATTCACAGCATAATGTCCTTAATAAGTAGATATTGATATAAAGTATTTTAATTAATAATAAATAAAACTATTATTGTGGATATAAAAAGATTCAAAACCCAAAACCCCTTTATTAAATGTTCTAGTGAATTTTGATGAATAATAAATTCTTTTTGAAATGTGGATAATAAATAACTATAAAGAAGTCCTTAGTTTATTCTAAAATGAAAATAGTTATTTTAAATATTATTAGCTATTATGATAAAAACTCAATATTAAAATAGTTAATAAGTCATTTCTTGAATATACTTAGTAGTAAGCCTAACTTCACTAACCAGCTTTTTCTCAATTTTGTTTTCCTCTATTATATAAAGATGTACAAATTTATCAGATTTTTCAATTACTTGCAAAGAAAAATTAACTAATTTACTGTTATCTTCATTATTCTGATAAAATTACTGCAGCTCATTTTGTATGAGATCATTCAATTTAATATAATGAATCATTTATTCTAAAAGATATTAATTAGATTATAAATTGTCGATAAATTTGCTTGCTTTTATTGAAAATTCAAATTCCAAATCGTCGTAGAATTCTTAAATTTAACTAGATTAAATCTACTTATTCTTTTCATTTAAGTTTAATTATTCAAATATTCTCAAGCAATTAACATGCTAATAGATTTATATTTATTTAAAATCTTCGATGAAATAATTTATCCCTTTATGAATAACTTTGTTTTGATGATTATAATTCTCCAATTTACTTAAATCCAATTTCTTAAATCCACATAAAAACACTTAACCCTACTGATTAATTCCTATAAACAAAGTCACATCTTAATTTTGAGATTTAATAGAATTATTATTTCTCTACGCTTTTAGGTAACAGTGTTTGTTCAAAAGCACAATTGTATTCTACCAAAATTGAACTTTATATAAAGCAATATTTTCTTTGTTTATTGTGTGATAAATAAAGTTCTTCAAGCTGAAATCTGATACTTAATATAAATTTGATTTTAATAGCTTAACATATCTTGGTTACTCTTGAAAATTAGTATTTATCATCAAATTTTTAAAAATATTTATTATTTAATGTTAATGTAAAAAGTAATAATCCTCTATAATAGCGGTTTAAAAATTATGTAAATAAATAACCTACATTTATTAAGTTATTTTATAATTAGAGCTAAATTTCAATGAAAAATTAGATTATTTAAATTATAAAACTAAAAATTAAATTATAAATTTGCGAATATAAAATAAATTTTAATTTCCTATTTTATATTTTATTTATTGAATTCATAAATTATCCTGATTTGATATTTAATCTCGATGGTATATTGAAATAACATTAAATATAGGATTTTTGAAAATAATTGGGCAGTAAAATGAATATCAAAATTATATATAAAATGATAATGGGGGGGATTCTTGGAGAACAGGAAGTAACCCGCCCACACATAAAAACTTAGAAATTTTAATAAATTAAATAAATATCATTATCTTCCACTATGAACATATATTGAATATTTGAGCATTAAATAATTCTTATATCTTGCTTAGTTAAGACACAAATATTCTAATGAAAATCACATTAATTATTATGTTTAATGAGCATTAGATAATTGTAAGACTTTGAAAATTATATAATTAAAATATTTTATTTATATAGAGGCGGAGAAATTAAAATAGAGTTTTATATATTTTCTATAAATTTTTGCTCATATAAAATAATTTAATATATGATGCAGGAAACTTCCTCAATATCAAATATTTGAGAATAGTTTTGGAAAAATAAAAGTACTAGAAGAAAAATATTTAAGATGCTGGAAACTTTATATCAGAAATTATTTGAAAAGGGGAGTGTTTACAACCAGACTTCCCCACAATTTTATTTTCAAAACAACAGAGCCAGAATAATTTTCACTACCCGTAAAACATACATATTTTGATCATTAAAAATTATTAAAAATTAAATTGAATTTATAAATGATAAATCAATTATTTTTAGATTAAAAATACTATTATCATCTCTATTACTTTGGAAGACATTTTACCTTCAGGTAGAGCGTTAATTAATTCTAGTTTACCAGCAGCTTTTGTTATACTAAATTCAATATCTAAATTTATTTTTTCTCCTTTATGCACAATAATTATGTTTAATTATTAAAGAGGTGTAAGCAGATTTTTTAAAAATATATACGATAATTTTTATAAATTAAAAATATGAGAAGTTTCAAAATAAAAATTAATAGTTTTTTTTTTAAATTTAAGAATCCAATTTAATTAGTAATCTTAAATTTCTTTGTTAAAAAACTAAGTTGCAGATTTTACCTCGGTACGCTTGAAAAATTACGCATCATCATCTATTTCATAATCTGGAAATTGATTAGGATTAATTATTATTGAAGATAGTCTCTCGAAATTCAAAATATAATTTAATTTTCACATATATTATAAGTGTATAATCTTATTTTATTCATATTTCACAAATTGTTATTGCTAAAGCATAAACTATAAAGCAGATTGTTTGAATAAATAAATGTTAAAGTATCTTTAAATCAGAGAATTTAAATAAATTAGGTTTTAAATTTATATTCGACATGCTTATGCATCCTTTAATACTATAATGCTAATTTAATTTTATTGATTTTTTAATCATAAATTTGATAATAAAGTTTTACAATTGAAAATATTAAATATAGTTTTCAGTCTCTTTGCAAGATAATCCATTCCATGTATTGCACATAAAAACGTGGCTAATATATTATAGATTGAAAGACTAAACATTTAATTTAAAACCTGTCATTTACAAAAATATTTTATTGAACTATATTTACCGAAAAGTACTAAGATCTCAACTATACAGTTTAATACAATTGGGAAAAATTCATAATATTAGTATTTAAGAGAAATTTGAAAATAAAAAGATTTAATAGATATCTAAATTCTACAATCTTCAACTATTTATAGGAAGTTGCAAAATAGATAGAATTTTATCTTTTATATCATTTGAATTTTTGTGATAGTTAATATCTATCCTTTAATCTAATACAAATTTCTTTGAAAATTATAAAATATGATGCTTATAAAGTTAAAAGATTTTTTTTAATAATAATGATAGCATAATAATATTGTGCATGTGATTATATAATTTGTATATTTAATTTTACCTTTAGATTTCCTATATTCTTTTATGCTACTTACATTTTTAATCTTACTTTAAATTGTGAGTCTATAATAGCATTAACTGTGAAATAAGAATCAGTTCTATAATCATACATTAAAGTAATATCGTTCCATTAATATAAAAACTCAGTATCTTCTAAATTTAAACTAATAAGGTTTTAAATGTAATAATAATTAAATTGCGATTTATTAATTTCATTATTAAGAGATTATAAGATTTTATTATAAAAATAACAATATATTAATATAATTCTTTAAACTTCCTTTCACTTATTTAATATCCCAATGTTCCTTATATCTTGCTAGATTTTAAATTAATTTCTTATATTCTATATCATTAATCTATAAATTTCGTGTGGTGCCTCACTCACACCACCACCGTCGTCAATGTAAAAATAAAATAAATAATAATTACCTCACCAATCAAATTTATGGCAAAAATCAAGAATTCAATCATCAAAAATGTTAATCAAATCACCATAAGGCCATATGATTTTAAAAAAAAATCCTCGATTTATTATAAATACTAATAATTATATTTGATTTTGTTTATATTATTATTATGTGAGTACTTTCAAAATAATTTTCATATTTTAACCTATAATATTTTTATCCAGAAACTTAAAAGCAATTTATAATTCACTTTCATAGTAACAGAATCATCAATTTCATTCAAAATTTAATTTATCTTACATATTATTATCTTATATTCTAATTCTGTTACTATGAAAGTGAATTATAAATTGCCTTTAAGTTTCTGGATAAAAATTTTATAGATTAAAATATGAAAATTATTTTAAAAATATTCAATAATATAAATAAAATCTAATATAATAATTAATATTTATAATAAATCGATGATTTTTTCAATGTCATATGGCCTTATGGTGATTTGATTAACATTTAAGGTTATCAAATTCTTGATTTTATAAATTGGATTGGTAAGATAATTATTTATTTTATTTTTACATTGACGACGGTGGTGGTGTGAGAGAGATACCACCCTAATTTTTTATTAATATACTTTTTTATAAAAAGATATGAATACCCTGCGTATTCATCTTACCTCAAAATCCATTTCTTTTTTTATAAATAAATTATAATTTTAATAAATTGTTGACTATAAAAGAAAAATTACATATATAAAACACCGCTAAACATTAAATACCCCAAAATCCCTTAATAAGGTTTATAAGTGCTTTGATTTGTACGGTATAGTTGGGGTCTTTTTGGGGTTAGTAGACAAAAAGTAGATTTTATGTGAATTTAATGAATATTTAATGAGTATTAGTGTACTTAATTCAAACAAATTTTATCTGCTTATCTTTGTGGTATCTCTTGAACTTAGCTCTCTAGTGTCTAAAGTATGTTGTCTAATGATTGGCGAGGATAGTGAAGAGCTCTCACGAATATCATATCTACTATACTTTTTATATCTTTACATACATAATTGATTTTTTTCATATTTAGTGCCAAAGTAAGACATACTTACCATATCGCTCTTTAATATTATAGCAGAAACTGCTCACACATCTCACTAAACACAGCCATTGGTCCATTTCACTCTTATTTGAAAGTATCCTGGAGTACCAAGAACCTTAGCTAACGTTACATTCTATTGTCTTAAAGCTCTATTGAAATCAATTACAGCAACTTCCAAAGGGCAGATGTTCAGCATAACATTTTCAGGCTTTAAATCTCAATGGACATATCCAAGTTCATGCAAATCTTTAACACCATTTATCATATCTTAAAGTATATCATTCGAATCATTCGGGTATCTGTTATGACATAGACAATCTCTAATCTTTTCAAATTTCTTTAGTCTTAGTGCGATAAAACCAAATCCTAATATAACACCATCTAACTTGAGCAAGTTCTTGCATCTCTTCTCTATGATTCTCTTAGAACCATTTATTCGTTCGCGAATTCATTCTGCTACTGCTCATTCTTAATTGGATAGCTGAAATGGTAAACCTTATATGCATACTCATCAACCACTATGAGCTTTACTTTGTGAGGCACATTTATATTTAAACAATTTTCAATACAACTGCTAAGATCAACTGCATTTAATGCAAGAATATACATAGCTCTCTCTCTTAGAAGCATGCTAAAAATGTATTGCCTACTGGTTGATTAATTGACTCATATCGTTTCTGCCTCTTGAGCTTTTCTACTACTCTCATTAAGATTCAAGAGTGATAGACTTTCTCTTGGCAGTTATAAAATTTTAAGTCTCTTAATCTTACATTAAGAACTCGCTTAAAAGATGCTTCTGCATATGTCTTTTAACTTTGGCTGAGTAAGTAAAAGACTTAATCCACGTCGTGCATTAATACCTGCCATCTACCTTATAATGCTTGAAATAAATCTTCACTTTACCAGAATGTATTTCTTTAATTTGCCTCTTTAAGCTCTACCCAGTTGAGAAAAAGTTTTAACAATCATCGCATTCAAAATTTTTTAACTTTTCAACTGGCAGCTGTTCTTTTAGCTCCTCGACATAATCGATTTATGTTTGAAGTCCTTTTTCTTCTCTCCCCTTCTAGTTTTATACTTCTACTTTGAAGATATCTGCTTCAAATTCAAGAGCTCTTAGCTCTACCTCCTTCTCAACATAAATAATTTCAGGTTTTTTAGTTGAGCAAAGATTTAGCTATGATTATCCATTGCCAAAAGAAACTGCTTTTCGATTTAAGTTAGCCGCCTCAAGATTTAGAAGCAAGGAGGATCTCTATCGATACCTCACTCAACATGGTAAGCACGTAACATACTCTTAATCATATAATATAGTGGGTTTATTCCTATCAACGATGGAAGGTACAAAAATTTCATTCTTAAAAGCTATTCTATGTGATGAGAAGAAAGCCTTCAAAAACAATGAAATAATGTTGATAGAAATACCAAACTACCCATAGATTTCAGTCACTAATCTCTACGATGATGCGATGAAAGATGAAGAGTTGGTAGTTTATCTTCCTACCAAGAAACAACTCTCTAACAAGGTTCCAGAAAGGAGCTTCTTCTTTGGTGTTCTTGGCACTTTAAGAAAGAGTTAATTCAGAGAGATCATTGAAGAAGCTCACAAGAAACGCTACTCTATTTCTCCAGAAGATTAAAAGAAGCAAGGCATGCTTATAAGCGAGGCTTGGCTTGAAGAGCTAAAGAAGCATCCTTACCTCTCTCGTAAGCTTTGACACATAACTTTGTCGGGAAACCTGGTACTGCTATATATTTGATGAAAGAGCGCAGCAAGTTAAACAGAGAGAGAGAAAGTCATAAGCAAAGCATGAAATGAGTAAGAGACTCTTCAAAGAATTTTAAAAGCCAGATGAAATGAACATAAATGCAGGAGCTGGCACTAAGAGAAAAAAATGGACACAGCTTCATCAGCGTGTATGAACTTGATATTATTGTCAATAGCTCTCTGCATTTAATCATAAATATAGTTTTAATTATTACTTTAAAATGACACTGTAAAATCAATCACTCTCTTCACTCTGATGACAGTCTTGAAAGTAATACCATTTCTTCTATAAATATTGGCTATAGTCTAAGGAGAGATACGCATGTCAGGAAACTTACGATGAAACAACACAGCTCGCTAGCCTAATGGAAAGTGTGCCCAATACTACAAAGTCTTTGAGTCGCAGAGGAAGTGAATATGAGCATGAGAGAACTTTTATTTTCTTGCAGGATGCGTTCAAGAACCAGAATTATAATGCTAAACAGCTAGCAAGCAGTGATACCTAACAGTTGAAGCACTCTTGCGTAATAACTTTGCTATAAAGCTGTATAATTTAGTACAGGTTTGGCTTAGTCTTTATTAATATTCGTACCATACCTAAGCTTAAGCAGTAAATCTAAATATTACTCATCATATATAGACCCTTATTTTCGGTAATATCTATTTCTCTTTTTTAAAATTCTCCTAATTTCTCTACTAACCCCAATAAGACCCCAACTATGCCCTACAAATCAAAGCACTTATTAACCTCACTAAGGGGTTTTTTAGGTTTTGATTTAAGGGTAAAAAAGATAAAGTAAATAATTATTGGTGAAAATTATTAAACTTTTGACTAATTATTTAAATAATTGGCTCTATTAATTTCCCTTAAAATTAATTAATATAGGAAGCATAAAAATATTTTTATACTTACTTTTCTTTGAATTTAGCCAATTTTAAATTTAGATATGTTTATTATTCCCAACTTCCTAACTAATGTATTCTTTGAAATATTTGGTTATATATTTAGATTCTTTTTGTCTTAACTCTTTGATTAAGTAGGGACTTGTTGTTTCAAATTTTTTATATTTTTACTCTAAATTTCAACTCGACATCCATATTGGAAATAATTAATATCAATTGAATTTTCTTAAACTTTTATGAAACTTTACTCAAAAAGAGTATTAAGAATAATAATGAATTACTTAGTACATACTAAAAACAGAGCGTCTGTAGATGAAAAAATGTATTTTTCCCTTTAAATGTATTTTTTTCTTAAATTAACATTTCTCAATAAAAAGTTTCACTATTAATATTATTTATATTAGAGTTATTTAGCTTGTTTTTACAATGGGATATTATGGTCTTAGTAAAATTAATATATTTCAATCGTGTTAAATTGTTTAATATTCTAAGCCGTAATATCTTCTAAAATTTCATAGAAGTATTATAATATGTAAAAGTTAAATTTACAGACAAAAAGATATTTTAATGCTAAATTTAAAGATGTAGTTGTCTCTACTTTTAAGAATTTTGAATCTTCCTCTTTTTTATAAAACTATATAGTTCTAATCATAATTTTTAAAATATTAGTTTAATTTATATCCAGCAATTTTTTTAATAAATTCCATAAATATTTCTATAAATTTTGACTAATATTTAAAACAGATTAATTAGTTATATATAATATTTAAATATCTGACAAATTATGAGTCCTTCCTGAATAATACTTTTAATAGTGTAAGAATATATATGTTGAATTAAATACAAAATTTTGACATGGTAAATTAATTTAATGTTTATCAATTATTTGAAAGAGTATTTACATGAACTAGCCCATATTTTACTCTGATTTTATGAGAATCTTTTCCATTTTTAGCTTAAGTCTAAGCATTATTAGGGAGTTAATAGCTTGTTAGAAAATATTTTGAGGATTAATTTTCGCTTTTAGAGTGATCCATTAAAATCTATTTAGTATTATTAATTAATTTATTAGTTCTCTTTACTAATATTATATTACATAAACTTTGCAAAAAATAAATATTGTTTTATAAATTATAATGTTTGAAATTAAATTCTATGATGTTATTAACTAAACTACAATTCTATTCGTAATATGTTTTAAATGTATTTCTAAAAATCTAATGATAACTAAATTATTATTTTTTCAAATAATTTTAACTTAAAAAAAGAACGTTAATTTAATATTATAAATTTCAAGTAGAGTCCATATTTTAGTCAGATTTATAGAATCTATTATCTCATAAAATTCTCTGGCACAAGTTCCTATAATGTAACTGTAATAAAAGCTTGTACAGTCATCAAATCTGCTGTACGATCTAATCAATTTAAACATATAATAAATGATTTTTTAGTTAATCATTTTGAGAATGGGGGTCTTAATACGACATTGTCTTTTTTCCAAGAAAAACGCATCATCAAGTTAAATAATTTGGATAAATCATTTAATTTCCCCTTTTAAGAGTGTCATACTTATTAGCAAATATCATTTAGAAATATTCTAAAAATAAAATGGTAAATGTTCTAGGTACATTTATGATAAATAATAAGGATAATAAATAACTATAAATATTTGGGGGGGAAGTTTCCTGCCCAGTTTTATGATGAAAAAAATTTTTTAGGGAAGTTTACTGGCAAGTAAATTTTTTATCATTTTTTTCAACATTTTATTTTTCTAGGTTAATATTTCTAATTACTAGGAGTAACTTTTAATAATTTAAATTACATTAGATTGAAGATAAATTAGTCTATTCATGCTGAACTTTATAATATTTATCTCTTTAAACATTAATTTTCCACTTCAAATGCACTTTGATTTATTGTTAATATGAATATTTTCTTATAAGTTTCCAATTTATATTTATACAACGTTATTTATAGTAAACTACTTGAACTTATATTTTTGAAATTTTTAAAGGATTTTTAATATATCCCCGAAACAATTGGTTAATTAAAAAAATGATTTATATATAGTTTTATGAAAAAATCATGAAATTATATATAATAAAATTTACTTGCCAGGAAACTTCCCACTTGCCAGGGAACTTCCCCCCCCCAAATATTTATTAAGATTAATAAAGAAAGGACAAATGTCTAAGATGATGGCTATGAGTCACTCACAAATAATGTTAGTTAAAAAATAAATATCTGAAATTAGATTTTTGTCGAAGTCCAAGCTAATTAGAGCAGAAATGGCGCAAGACCAAACTTCAAAGTATAACTGAAGGAGTAATTTACGATGATGAATAAGAGGGTGGTGATATGATGCCAATTTACATTAATTAATTTGATGATAAAACTGTTTTTAGATTTCCATTTTGTTTGTCACAATAGAAATCCTTATTAATCTAAATCAAATATTTATAATTATCTATTTTTACTATTATTATCATAATTACTCACTCTGTTGTATATTTTACCTAAAAAGTGAGGTAGTTAAATAAGCAGGAATCAGTGTCAATATTTTTTTTGAGAAAGGGATCTCCATAAACAAAGGGTTTTACCATTTTTATTTATTTGATATCAGAGATTGAATAATCTAAATAATTAAATTTAATAAATTTTTGGTAAATTGAAATAATTTGAAATATATTTATAATATTTCAAATTAATTTTTAACATTTAATTTTAATATTGAAGAATTCATATGCGTTATGATATATTATAAACGTAATTAATTAAGAGTGAATGAACTTTTCTTAAGATGCATGAAATTTTATATTCAATATGATTATTTTTTTTAATATAAATTCATTTTTAAAATAATTAATAAGCCATTTCCCGAATATACTTAGTGGTAAACCTAACTTCGCTAACAAATTTTTTTTCATTTATATTTTCCTCTATTATGTATAGATGTACAAATTTATGAGACTTTTCAATCACTTACAGAGAAATCCTGTTATAATAGAAAAAATCATCGTTAGGTTGATAAAATTGCTTAAGCTCATTTTGTATGAGATCATTCAATATAATATAATGAATCATTTATTCTAAAAGATATTAATTAGATTATAAATTGTCGATAAATTTGCTTGCTTTTATTGAAAATTCAAATTCCAAATCATCTTTAAATTCTTAAATTTAACTAGATTAAATCTCCTTATTCTTGTCATTTAAGTTTAATTATTCAAATATTCTCAAGCAATTAACATGCTAGTAGATTAAGATTTATTCAAAATCTTCGATGAAATAATTTATTCCTTTATGAATAACTTTGTTTTGAAGATTTGACTGCTCCAATTTACTTAAATTAAAGTTCTTAAATCCACATAAAAACACTTAACCCTACTGGTTAATTCCTAAAAACAAAGTCACATCTTAATTTTGAGATTTAATAGAATCATTATTTTCCGGCCCATATCGTAAATAATTTTTCCTCAAAAGCACTATTGCATTTTTCCAAAATTCTACCTTATACAAAGCAATATTTTTTTTGTTTATTGTATGATAAATGAAATTTCTTGAGCTAAAATCAAAACCTGAATTTACAATTGAATATAGATTTGTTTAAAATAGCTAAATAAATACCGTTTTCTATTGGAAATAAGTTTTAATCATCCAATTTATTTAACAAATAATTTAATTTATATATATATATTACTTTAAAATATAGATGGCTGATCTAAGTAATAAGATATAAAAATAAATTTCGAAGTATTTTAATTCTAATTTGACTAGAACACATTTAATATAAACAGACAGATTAATTTATTATAAACTAAATTCATAATATATTTATTGAGTATCAAGGTTAATAAAAAGAAATTTTTATGGTCTTAAATTTTTTTGTTTAAAAAATCATTAACATTAATCAAGAATTTTTTATATTTTATAGAATGTGCATATTTCTCAATAAAAAATTCAACGAATATTTAACTCCATTCATAAACAAAAAAAACAAAAATATTAATAGATTCGTAATTACTGATGTGGTTTTTCAAAACATGCTTAAGTCCAAGATTCTCTTAAAATTTATATCAAAATTAGCTATAATATTGTAAAATTTAGAAACTGATAGCTTTTTAATGGAATTGTCTTTTGCATTAAAGAAGATTAGAATTTAGGAATGGATGTAAAGCATTAATTCCAGCCAAAATTTTTATCCTTTTTTTTTGCATCCTGTGTCCACATTTGCCTTAGCTATGCTGCCCGAGAATTTAAACATCTTAAGATTAAGAATTATTTTTTCAATGAAATCAAGATAGTTCATTTAATGGATATGTGTATACATATAGATTATTTCACTATTATATAGCTTAAGTTGGTAGAATTAAAGTAATGGTTTGCTCGAATGGGATATGGAGTTTCCAGCTTATCATATTTTTACTTTAAATTTTTGTTAAGTTTACTTTAAAAATTATTTATCATAATTATGAATCATTATTTTATTATGGATAAGTAAAATTCTTCAAGCTTTAAATTATTCTTTGTCTTTTTCTATTAATACTCGGTACCATAAAATATAAATAATGGAAAGAGTAAAAATTGATGGTTATGAAATAATATATCAAATGTAAATTAGTAGAAAGAAATTAATATTCTGAAATTTTATTTTAAAAAAATAAACCGAAAGTTGTTTGAAACTTGATTGCAGAAGATAAAAAAAATTAAGAAGAATAAAGTATAATACAGGCAAAAAGACTTCCCAAAAATTTATGATTTCTTCCAAGAATACAAACGACAGAAACTCCAAACCTTAAAAAATAGATAAATTTTGATACATTACTAATAAATCAATATCAATTTATATTAAATCTGAAATAAAAAATATTATCATCTCTACTACTTCTGAAGCCATGTAAACTTCAGGTAAAGCGTCTATTAAATCCAGTTTTCCAGTAGCTTTAGTAATATTAAACTCAAGATCCAAATTAATATCTTCTCCCTTGTGCTCAATAATCAGATTCAATTATTAAAGAGGGTATCATTTAAATTGTTTTATTAATTTTTATAACAGAATGAATTACAAACTATAAATTATAATTATAATTTAGCATTAAAATTTTAAAACTCTCTTTAAATTAGTAATCTTAG